>WHPX01000133.1:0-69539 GCA_011057435.1 Actinia equina | reverse complement strand
CCCAGACACCTATTTAAGCTGCACTGTACACTCTTAGTCTCTCGATCATGAAACAAAACTCACACGACAAATAAGACAGAATACGACGATAACTGTAAATCGCTAATCCTACAAATTACTTCTATGACGTCATAATCTTTTGTACTCTACTTTTGTACATATCTACGAGGTTTTTTCTTGTTCTGAGTTTTGAATGCGTTTCCTAGGCACCACGCAGTTATCTAACGTAAAGAAGAGAAAACTAACAAATCAGCTATTTTTTTATTCGACAGTTTTTTTGTGTAATATACAAATCATTGACCAGTTGCTCGAAAGAATCTTTCATAAAGATTGTGTCAATCGTGGTAGGTAATCCTACTTTATGCCTCCGTGTATTTTTAGGGTTTGACAACATAGCAAGGTACAGCTCACCTCTAAAGGTAATTAAATCACTGAGGAGTGATGACATGGTGCGTTAAAGGTTATATTACTTACTTCTGATTAACGTGTTTTAAAAATTCTTATCATTATCAACGATAGTTTTATGTTTAATTGTTATATTCATTATCTCTAGTTTCGGTGTTTTTTTGCTTATGTCCATTCCAAGGACTGACCCACGACTCTCACGATCACGCCTAATGTCATCCAGATTTGCTTCATAGAACAGTTTGAACAGCCTTGTTGTCATATGATTGGCAGAAACGGATCATTTTTTCTTCCCAATCGCACGGACGCGAAATTGTACGATCTTGCCTTTGCGACAAGGAGACACACATTTGGTGGACGATCAATCATTAAGAGTTTTCACGATACTACGCTCTTGTAACCACTTCGCGCGTGTATCGGAAAGCGCTGTATTAGACACTCACTTTAATAGTCATGATAGTGTTAGCTGCACAGAGTACATCCATCATGGTGTATCTCAGATGATATATAAATTGTATCGGTTAGTCAGCAAGCCTCCCTGTGCAGTAAAATATATGATAGGGAACATAATTAGACTTTTCAAAGCTGGGGGCCAAAAACAAGAACAAATAAGCAAAAGTGATTGCATGTTCTTATAATTAGTAGTCATAACCAGTACGATATTTTTGAAACCGTATGTATAAAGTTGCAAATTATAAACACCAACCATATCTATGGCAGGGGACTAATCCAGCAATTTGCAACTTGGTCGGGAGGGGGGGATCCTTTACAACCCAAATTGTACACTATGACTTCCTATATTCCAGATATGACGGTCAATAGCAATTTTATTGTTTTTGAAAAAAGGCACATGGTACGATAGAGGGACAAACAACGTCGCGCTATATTGAAACAAAAAGGTTCTAGTAGGACGAAACAATAACAGATACGCAGTAATTCATCACCAACACCTAGCACAAAGTTAAGTAAGAGTTCTCGCAGGGCTTTCTGCTTTTTTGTCATAGTCCATATATGGAACGTTTTTGATCAGGAAGAGCCCATGAATAAATTTGCCGATTTCAAACAATTATTTATTTGCAACGAAACGAAGAGGCTCCGCGCAGCGAGAAGAACTGATTTCTCAACTGCTTAAGTCGAAATCTAACATTCTATACACCCTGCATCAACGGCCGGTTTAGATTTTTTTGGCTTGAAATGGGGGAGTCACGTGGCACCACTGTAACCCCCTGCGATATACGCCGCTGTATGGAGAGATGCATTGAGAGAGATCGTTCACATTGTGTACAATAAACATAATACTTTATGTGTATGGTATAACTACAACTAATGTTAATCTTTTTGGGCATGTAACTAATCGTACACAATGTTTGATATCTTTTGCCTCACCTCAAAAAATAACCGCTTGATAGCATACGCTGCCCTCACACTGCAAATGACCCTCTCTGATATCATATGCCCTCCTACTCAAATTAACCCCTTGATATCATCAGTGCCTCTCTCTCACTCATCTACAAATAACGCCTTTGATATCTATAGATTGCCCTCAGACTCAAATAACACCTTGATATCCGAGTAAACCCCTCACGCATCACATAAAACTCTTGATATCATAGTGCCCTCACCACTCAACTATAACCGCAACTGATATCATAGTGCCCTCACACTTAACCATCAGAGTCAAATGATTTCACTCTCTGGCGTCATTGCAAACAATTTTGCAATTAGTTTTTTTGAAGCAACTACAGAAATCGCGGCTCACAACCAATGATTGGTACAGTTTGAGCCAATGAGACTCTATGAACGCGGGAAATAATGAAATTGAACGAAATGTTTGAAGCAGACACATGTCTTGAGTCTTGGTCCACCTAGTCAAACCCTTCTAGTACTTGATAATGTACATTACTCAAGATGCTTTTTCTACAGTTCCCATTTACTGATGTGAGCATTGTCCACTATTTTCTTAAGAAATACAACAGTGGGCCGTATTACTTTTAGCGTAGGCCCATAAGCGAAGTTTTCCCTTCTTTCCTCTTAGGTCTGTTTTGGACTTGTTTTGCTCTCTGGAGATGATTTATTTGACACAATGCGCGTGGTTTTCACGCTCCAATCAATGCAAGTAGAATTAGAAAATAAACAGAAAGTCAACCAGTAAGACAAGAAGTGCGTACTATGCATCCATAAGGGAACTTACACTTGCGTTAAGATCTTACATACCATGACAGAAGACTGTGTCAGACCTGAAGACTGAAACAAAAAACATATTCATTTCATCATGATCCCTATTACATATACCCTTGTGTGTGTGCAAAACAATAACATCATGATTATAATGTACACACACACACCCTTTGATCATATACGATATTGATCCATATTACATACCCTTGAGGTGTGAAAACACTATTATCAATGATCAACATTACATACCCTTGATCCCATGTTTACAAATCCCTTAGGGTGTGTGAAAACATCTTATCAACATTATCAATTACAATACCACTGGGTGTAGCACAATAAATAGATCATCATGACTATACACATACCCTTGGGTGTGTGAAAACAATATTATCATCATGATCATATTACAATACCCTTGGGTGTGTAGAAAACAATATTATCATCATGATCATATTACAATACCCTTGAGGTTGTGAAAACAGCTTATCATCATGCATCCTATTACACCATACCCTGGGTGTGTTACAAGACAATATATCATCCTGATCATATTACATACCCTTTGGTTGTGGAACACAATATTATCATCAACATGATCATATTACAATACACTTGGTGTGTGAAAACAATATTAAATTATCATGACTCATATAAAATAACCTTGGGTGTGTGAAAAAGCAATATTATATCATGATCATATTAACACATACCCTTGGTTGTGTGAAAACAATATTATCATCATGATCATATACATACCCTTGTAGTGTGGTTTAAAACATATTATCATCATGATCTATTTCAATACCCTTGGTGTGTTGACACACATATTATTATAATAGCTATTACAATAACCTTGGGTGTGTGACACACACAAATTTATCCATCAGGATCATATTACAAATACACTTATAGGATTTTGTTATTGGATGATGATTGCACTAGAAGCTTGTATGGTCATCAAACTCATGCATCACAAACAATGAAACGTTCTTTACCAGTTGAAATTGGGTGAGAAACTTTTTCCACCACAAGTAGCACGAAAGTGCTGGAAACACTGATAGTCCATAATAGGTATACATGATGACAGGGATGAAGGAGTTTATCATTGCACTGAAGAATGCTGTAAGGTAATGATATATATATTACATCATGGTAAGTACATATCTGGGGAGAGAATCAATGAATCAGACAAAAAAAAGTGGGCCACTTTTAATCAAAAGGGACTAAAGGGTAGGCTACTAAGATATGTTTATTAAGATTTCTGATTTTTCCAGCCCTCTCCCCTCCCCCCTCCCCCTGTACTTTATGACCAATCCCTACCTTAGGACGTCGGTAAATAATTATTTGTGATTTTTACCCCATTTACTTTTGATCTTGTTTTGCTTTTAATGTTGTTGTTGTTTAGTGAATCTGTTATCCCAGGATGCTGGACTGTAGTCTGAGAATACTGCTCACTCGAGCAACCAATTAGAATGCACAATTTTTAGTATACCAGATCGGGAAAAAATAATAAGTGACAATAAATTATATACATACACTGTCCACCAGCAACCCATTTAATGGCCAATCCACCACAACATTACCATAGATGAATGATGATATACATGAAGAAAAACTGATCTGGTTGTTCTTCTTCTCAATATGAAAAAAATCTAAGAGGCAAAGATATAATTTTATCAAAGAGAGTTACAAGTGGTCAATAATTTTATCTATCGTGATAACTCTATACTTACAGTACAAGAAACTCTAGAAATCTTAGATAAATAAAACCACCACAGTACATGCTGCAATCTATTAAAGTAAGTATGACAAAAATATGATTGGCTTTATTGGTAGATAATATAAAGTGAATGAAAAATTGTGTAGCACTGATCTGACAGCAGTAGACATGGCTATCAATGCCTCTATCTTTTATGTTAAGTAACCTCTAGCCAAAATGGATCCATGTTTGGACTATGTGTAAAGTTTGTTCATGTTTTGCTGGCAAAAAAGGAAATAGGAAAGCTGTTTTGTCTAAGCGTTAATAACATCATGTAGGGACTCCTTGCCGGCAGACTAAATAGAGGTTAATTATTATGCATATACATACCCTCAACTCCTTAGAGTCATCTGTATACTTGACTTCCTGACATGAGTAACTGTAGCCTGCATCCATTGTTGACAGGAAAACCTATGATAAACCATATTATATAGTACAAAAAGAGATAAATGAGTTGCAGCTTGCATTAACAGTGCATTCTATTGACCCTATTGTCCAGGCACAGATCCAGGGATGATGAGAGGGTAGCTCAAGTTATCCCCTTTTTCACACAAATGAAAACAATAGTCATCAAGATCAACTTTATATGCGTTTCCTGTGGTTTTGACCTAAGGTAACAGGCACTACCCTTTTGAAAATCTTGGATCTGCCCTGCCCAGTTATCATTTATGCAGTCATGATATATACATATATATGTAATATATGCATGTATTACTGTATGCCATATGCATGCAACAGAAGCTGTCACAAATTACTACCAAGTTTTTAATATCATATCAACAAACCAGATTGTATATATTAGGTATGTATGGTATAAATGATGAGCATAGTTAAAGTAGATGTAGATCATACCTCAATGAATATGTACAAATTGAGTATGGTCATAGCTGCATTGTAAATTGCCATGGGCCACTTTAGTTGGAAAGGTTTTCTATTTCCCATTAGTTTTGGCCCAACTAACACTATCGTAAGGTATACAAGAATCAAGACAACAGGCCCTTGAAAGTGTTTGACTAATGGCCATTCTGATGTCCTTGGATCTTTATAAAACAAATAAAAAGAAAAATATCACAAAATAAATTTATACATGTACTATCAATCTATGTCCCAACCTTGTGAGTATTTATACCTCGAACCTTCTGGAATCCACATTACGCCCCTTAAATCTGAGGCAGGAATCATGGAATATAGTTTGGAGTGGAGGGCAGCTATTATCAGGGGGTGTGGGGAAATATCATTACTCCTAAAATTTGAAATTGGGGCTCTCAGAAATGCAATTTCCAGTGCTGCGGTTTTGAGGGGCAACAGATCTTTCCTGAATTTGCTTGGATGACCACAAAACAATGGTTGGAAGTCAAGACTGAGCTTGATTCTTTTATTCATCGTGTCCAACCTTGACTTGAAACCAGCTTTGTTTCGTGATAAGTCAAGGGAATTCGGGAAAGGTCTATTGCAACATATTGTATATTATATCAACTCTTAAAGCTTTAGGCAATTCACAACAGGCTAACATAAAGCATGCATGGCTAAAAGCAATAGGGGATAAGCCCCCCATTTTTGGTGAGGTTATGTTTTTGGTGGTTATATATAACTGGGGGGATGGGAGGGGGCAGATAGGGGGCTTATGACTGGGGAGTCTATAACTGGGAGACAGGTGGGCACATAATTTCAGGGGGGTTTAGTATAACTGGGGGGTCTTATGACCAGGGTTCTACAATATGTCTTATTATGGGATAGATATACGTGCATACATTCATTTGCTATCATAATTAATTCAATTTAATATAGCTACTGTCAGTGTTCATTTGGGACAATATAAAGAATGGGTAAAATTAGACTAACTTATAAAAGGATGATGCACATGGGTGCTGAAACGTATGATATAGTTACTGTGTAAACTTGTACTATGATATATATAAAGTCAAATGATTTGCACATAATTTTACTTGATATATATATTTAATATATTCTCTCTCTCACTATCACGAGTTTAAAACCATTTTTAAATTTAACAAAATAGAAATAATACTTTACCACTGTTTGCATCTGCAAAACGATAAAACTGGTGGAAGTCTTCTATCCATGAGGTAAACATGATGGCTAGCGTACTCCGGCCTCTTGCGATACAGACTGTATCTTATATCTAAGAAACTATACGATAAAAGGCACTCGTGAACTCTTGGTATATTAACTGTTGAAAATGTCATGAACTCAGATGGTCTGTACTTTGACCGATAGAAAAAATCTAAAAAAATCTGATATAATGACATTAAGCCATTGCTAATATATAATAAGCTGAAGATTTATCTACAGTAAAATGTATGCTATCCAATTTTCGTAAAATACAAATACTAAAATGAGTCGTACCTGCAAGTGAAGGCGGATATCGAAAGAGCATCTTGGTTACAGCTAGGGTTGACAGATATATCTGCAGGGAACAGGAAGCATGTGTTTACAAACCAGCTGCATGTCAAATGAATAGAACAAAGAACATCTCGCCACCAGACATCAACCAATCACACGTCGAGAACAGTACCTTATTAAACCCGACCATTGAACCATAACGTTCCTTTTTCGATCATCTACCATCAAATCTGGTCTACACCATATCTCAAAGGTAAAACCACGAAAGATCTTTAGTTAAAGCTGCACAAAATGCAAACTTTTGGCTCGTAGAACGGCTCGTAGTGCTGATTGTAAAGTTTTTAAAACGAGACCAAGTACACATTGCGCGATCACCAGCAAACAACACGTACTAGCAAATTGAACAAGCTAAATACCTCTGTTTTAATGCTAAACACTCAGGTTTAATGCAGCTCTTTAAGCTCAATTGATTAAGCTTTGCACTAGAAACTGTATATTTTGTGCGATATTTTGTGAGCCATGATCAGGTCGATCAGGTTGGAGCTGCCATGAATCTTGATCTTGCGTAATCGATCAACTGCAAATCAAAATAATTTGTACGAAATTATGTACTTTTATTGCGTCAGTGTAACTTTTTTTCCGATCTGAATTTTTTTCCCATGTAATAACTAAGCTTAATGTTTTTACTATACTTTAATTCAAAATATCAATTTAAATCTAAGATTGTTTACCTTTTCTATTTCACAAACCTCAGTACTGTTGATCATGGCCTCAAGTCAACGTCTATCAACCTATTATGATTTTGTAATGGCTGTGGGAGGTAAGATTATTTTTATTAATATCTCATTTATTTATTAGCACCATTCAGCACTAGCCTTTTCTTACTTTCAGCCATTGTTGCTATGGGGATGGTAAGCTGAAAGGGAGGGACTAATTACAATTTGATATGCCTGGTATATTGACAACCATTGAATGCAAATGTACATATATGCAAGTACACATGAATGCATGCAGAAGGCCCCTTGTTGTTATATATATATATATGCTGTACTCCACACTAGCTAGCTAGCAAGGGCAGCTGAGCGTATTGTATTCCAATAGTTATAATTCCAATTGGGAAGCATGGGTGGCATAATTAAGACAGCGCCAAGGTGATCCAGGTAACGATCCCTGGACATATTGGCATCATTTATGAGTACTAGAGTTGCTTGTTGATTCTCTCCTGTGCATGTGCTTCAAGGGTTACGTCCGGATCCCTCCATGAAAATAAAATGGAAACCAGTAGATAAAGAGCTAAATTTCATTAGAGTGCTCACACTAAATCCGTGAAACAAATACTAATTTTTAGCACTAAATAGTGATAATTAAACAATAGAAATCAAAGGATTCTGTATGAAATAGTACTAATTAGTACTATTTAATGTTCACGGTTTTAGTGCGTGCACTCTATCATTTATTTCATTAATTTCCCCCCTTGTCTTTAGATCCAAGGACACATGAATGGCCATTGGTGGCTACTCCCTGGCCAACTATTTTCCTGATGGCAATCTATTTGCTGATAGTAAAAATTGGTCCAAAATACATGGAAAACAGGAAGGCATGGGATTTGAGAGAGGTCTTAGTGGTGTATAACTTTGGATTGGTATTTCTGTCAGGGTACATGCTTTATGAGGTGATTATCAAATGATAAAACAATAATATTGCCTCATAAATTGGATATGAATTGTAACTTTTGTTTTGTTTGTTCTCAGTTTATTGCCTCTATTCTAAGTATGCCAGATTTTAACCTGATGTGTGAAAGAGTGAGATATGAAGATGATCCCAGACAGCTTAGGGTAGGTCATATATACAATAATATGCATGTACTATATTATGTTATTTTCTATGTTACTACAGGCTGATTGCTTTATGCACACATTTTAAAACTTTAAGAATTAAAGTATACCCTGTAAAAAACTTGAGGCTGATATAAGTCAGGGCACAGCTAACTCACAGATTGAATTGAAACTTGGTGTATTACTTTTTGTGAGTCTTGAAGAGTCTTGGGGAGCTGAAGAAAACCTACCTTGCCATATATATATTCATGAAGACTTGAATGATTCTCTGAAATAACAAACCTTCTTCATTCAGTTAGCCAGGGTCATTTACATCTACTACTTGTCCAAGTTTGTGGAATTCTTTGACACGGTGAGTATTGTATACGTACATCATTGTATTGTACTATACATTCCACAGATGATCATATGCAGATACTTGATTTATTGTTGCTTTGTTTTAGTTTTTCTTCATACTTCGTAAGAAGAACAATCAGATAACGTTTCTTCATGTGTATCACCATGCTACTATGTGCCTGTTATGGTGGATGGTCTGCAAGTGGATTGCTGGTGAGTATCAAATGAAGTCTTTATATATGACTAAACGCCATCATATATATAGGGCAGTGTGCACATTATGTTCTTTTATGCATCGTTCATCTAATATATTTGTTACCTTCATGAGCTAGCTGATCTGCAATTATTCATCATAGCAAAATATTTCATCTGCAGTGGCTTGTTACTATAGCAAGGTGCACTCATTATTAAGTCCACTTTGTGGACTATATTATTTATTAATGACTATTTTTTTCTTTTGTCTTCCACAGGTGGCATAAGTAAGTGGAAGTTCTGTTCTAATTAAGATGTAAAACTATTGGCCAGAGTTATTTTCATGAATATTATACTTTTCATAAACTGTTAACAAATTATGATATAATGAAATGTAATGTTTTTTTCAGCTTATTTTGGGGCATCCTTCAATAGCTTCATTCACATCATCATGTATTTATACTATGGTCTCTCAGCCATGGGTCCTTCAGTCAGAAAGTATTTATGGTGGAAGCGCTATCTGACCAAAATGCAACTGGTAAGCTAAGTCACATTGTTTTTCATTTATTTAAAATTCAGATTTGATCTTAAGTTCTTATTGCAACCATAATAAAGTGATGTAGAGATGAATTCATAACGTTAAAAACTATTATTATTAAATTCTAAAATGTTCTAATATGCACCACTGATAAGCTAAATAATAAAGTTAAATGCTGTCTATTACTTTATAATACATTGTAAAGCAGGTAAATATTGATAAAACTTGGTACTAAATATAAATTTATAAAAATAAAATTGCTGCACTGTTCTTCTTTGAAGTATTGAAAGATGTAGATGTATGTTAAATAATAATAATTTGCACTGAATCCACTAAAAGCAAGGAATAATATTCTTCTTAAATGTTTCATAAAAACTCTTCATGTCTTTCAGCACAATGTATTGGACCAGGTATAAAATAATTGTGTTAGGATATCAATATTGCACCAGATTCAATGATGTCATACATGAGTAGAGTTGGTTTTTGGTTCTCTACGTACTGTGCTTAGCTTCTAGGGTTGTCTTCCAGGTTTTCCGGTTTTCTTCTCCATAAAAACTAACTAATAAATTCCAATTTGATCAGGCGTCGAAAGCTTAAACATGAGCCTCTGGCTTGGGAGACTGAGTAATTACTCCCTGCACTCGACGTAAAATAAATTTACATATTTGTCTTACATTTCCATCTACAGATCCAGTTCTTGGCTGTGATTTATACTGCAAGTTATGCATTATACCATGATGATTGTGGAAACCCCAGGTTCTTTCTTTGGCTTCAGTTGGGATATGGAATGACACTGATGATACTTTTTTCTCACTTTTATATGATGACATACATTAAAAAGGGTGATGAAAAGAACAAGAAAGTGCCAGTAACAATACTTCACCACTTTAGTTACTTAGAGTTACACTGATGATACTTTTTTCTCACTTTTATATGATGACATACATTAAAAAGGGTGATGAAAAGAACAAGAAAGTGCAGTAACAATACTTCACCACTTTTAGTTACTTAGAGTTACACTGATGATACTTTTTTCTCACTTTTATATGATGACATACATTAAAAAGGGTGATGAAAAGAACAAGAAAGTGCAGTAACAATACTTCACCACTTTTAGTTACTTAGAGTTACACTGATGATACTTTTTTCTCACTTTTATATGATGACATACATTAAAAAGGGTGATGAAAAGAACAAGAAAGTGCAGTAACAATACTTCACCACTTTTAGTTACTTAAAGTTTTGTACCTAAAATTGATGACTAAGCCTTGCACATTTAATTTGCAAACCAAAAACTAGGGCTAAATTGAATGAATAAGACACAGTTCTCATTGATATTTTGCATTATTACATAAACTGGAAGCAGTGATTTAAAGATTATTACAATAAGAAACACACAGGATTGAGATAAACATCATAATGTTGTATTAAAAAGTGACCAGGTGTACAATAAAACCATTTGATCCAAATTGTCTTCTTTAGTTTGTATTATTCTGTATACTGTCAAGCATCTAAATCATTAATCATAGAGTGTTGTGTATACTTTAGTACATTTATATCTTACTGCTTTTACAGATACAGTTCTCAGTGGTGGTTGTTCATACTAACTATGGCATACATCTGAACTGTGGTTTTCCTAATGGGTTTCTGTGGCTCCAGAGCGCCTACATGTGCAGCTTGGTTGTACTCTTTCTTAATTTTTACCAGAAAGCCTACAGTAAAGAGAAAAAGTGCAACTAAACACTCCATTACATTACACTTTGCCACTTGGCTTTGCTAATATATCTTCATAATTTATCAGAGTTTCTTTTTACATTGATGAATTCACTTTTGATTTTGTTAGCTAAAGAAAATCATTTCCTCTTCATTAGTCTATGAATGATTTGCCCCATCCACCCTTTACAGTATGTAAAGTTGTTGTTGTCATAGATATAATAAATTAATATCCTGGGCTCCTATTGATGGACTTTGTCGTCTTATGGTCTACCCTGAAATCTTGCAAAATAAAGGTTGATTTATCTTATTAAAATATCCTATAATTTAATATCCAACGATTAAAGATTTAACTATACTGAATATTTTCCAGAGCTTGACCAGGAAATAAGTTGTTTTAATGTGTTTTTATACTGTTTACCCAACAAAGTATATTTATGCTCTCTTGGTATACCTTTTGAATACAACTGTGACATATTCAGTTATCTTCACAGGGGCAGATCCAGGGATGGTGAAGAGGATGGCTAGGTACCCCCTTTTTCTAGCATTCCAGGAAAAGCTTTGTAATAGTCCCCCCTCCCCTCTAAAATTAATGGATACGTCAGTGCTTAATACTCCATTTTACAGTTCCGTTCCAAGCCGAGGCTGGAGTTTCTGCGCATGATAAAAAGTATAGTTTTGCTATGCGCGGAAGCTGCAGCCTCGACTTGCAACTATTATTTGTGGTCACTCGAACGGAACTGTAAAATGGAGTATTGGATCTTTTCAGTCCTTTGTGGAGAGGAACATACATTTCAATATTCTCTTCCCTATGTTTGATGCCATTTTCCCCCTTCATAACTTTTTGGCAGTTTCTCCCTCCATAATTATTTATTCAGTCCCGTTGCTTCTTCTCCCTGTCTTTTTTTAGACCTTTCTTCGCTCATGAAAGAGGAAAACGCCAACCCGTTATTACAAGTGAAATGCCTTAGTCAGTCCAGAACAATAGTTACTGATTCAAATTGGATAATTTCATTTATTTTGGAAAATAATATTGTCTATAACTTGCCAGTCTATCCCAGCCCAGCAAAAGGTTTCGTTGTTACATCTTTAGATCTTAGCGTTATCTTAGGTCAATGCCAAGGGCATGCGTCGGTAATTAGAAATATTTATAGCTCTTGTATTGAGTCTAAATCTCAAGGAATACATAAACTAAGCTTATCAAGATCTGTTTTGTTAACGTGCTAGTCATTGGTTCACATTTAATCTTGTTAATTATATATAGTTTCAAAGTCCACTTCTACAAATTTCTAGAAAGATCGGGTTTGCAAGTACTTGTGGTACATTTGTCGTTGAACACCTGTCTGCATACGGTTCATTTATCATAACAGCTATTTTTGTCTTGTATGGCTCAGTTGGCCTGTACATTCATTGTTACTTATATGTCAAAACATAAAGTAATTTTCACTCTTTCTGTAGCTTGAGTCATCGCCAGATCTTGCATCATTCTCAGTTACTCATCCCGGATTTCCTACCCCCCGAGTTAGCAAACTGCGCAATACAAACAAGTTTGTTCCTGAATGCATGCACATGGCCATAAAATACGTCATATATATATAGTAGCGACCAAAGGCTTTAAATAAATGCTCATGATGCCTTGTCTATACCCATTCTTCCTCCTGTGTTTGCATAGCATATGTTCGTAGCATTTCACTATTCGTTACAACATTTGTATCCAAATACTGTGCAGAAGCTACACTTATCAGTGCTTGTTCCAATGTCGTGGCCGCGGTACACGATCTTTGTACTAACAGTGTCGTATGGGAACTTGGGTCAAAATACAAAACCTCTACCAGCTTGGATGACCAGCGCACTCCCTTGCGCTCCGCTGAAAACTTCATTGATCTGTTGATGGCAGTGTTTTCAGTGCTGTATTCATATGAACCAATGTAGTTTTGCGCCATTATCTTAGTCAGGTCAGGTCTTGCCGTACGTACGTCGAGTAATGACAGAGTTAATAGTATACTGGTTGATATGAATAAGCTGATTCATTGTGTTGTGTATACTATAGTTTGTTTCTAGCTTGTTAATAATAGATGAGATGCTGGCTCAACCACAAGACTACTTTATTTGTACTAAACGCCCACGTAATCCCGTCTCACGCGGGACATCCCAAATAACCATGTCGACAAAACTCTGATGTCCGGATTGTACAGATCGAGGAACACCACTAGTTTATCCATTTTTTTCCTTTCTTTTAAAAGTGAAAAATTGCTGCTTCATGATCAAGACTTTAGTGTTTATCTTTCTTATGAGACAATAAGATGAAACGTTAACCATCAGGTGTTCCCGCTGTGTCATTCAA
Organism: Actinia equina; assembly: GCA_011057435.1. Taxonomy (NCBI): domain Eukaryota; kingdom Metazoa; phylum Cnidaria; class Anthozoa; order Actiniaria; family Actiniidae; genus Actinia; species Actinia equina. The sequence goes on along the minus strand of WHPX01000133.1, from coordinate 55,875 downwards.
CACTGCCCGTCGTTCATCGGGTCAAATATAGAAATATATTATATATAATTGAAAACTTTATCTCTAAATTTAGTTGAATGCGATTATTCGTGAAGAAGACAAAAATAGCACGCATGGTAGGTCGGTCAGTCGGTTTGTGGTTGCCGTGACCTTGATCTTGAACCGTTCAAAATAACGATTTCCGTGGAGAACTACTTACTCTTGCCTTGATACGTTCAGACAGGCAACGATGCAGTGAGGACAAAGTCTAAAATGTAGGTAAATAAAACATGAGCTAAACAAGAAAAAAAAACAGCATGGTTTCTATGCAAAAACAAGTATTATTTGGCTTACCGCTGACCCCTGGTCAGTCAAGATCAGTGCACCTAAATCTCCATGCACTACCACGTCTTTCATGTTTGATAGAATAAAACACTCGCAATAAAGAGCAAGGCTGTCTGCTTTGTAGCGCTAGAAAAAAAACCCAGGACATAAATCAGTTACCATCAAATAAATTCTTTCACCAGTCAGTCATAGATAACCATAGTAACCATCCAAGCTGTGGAAAACCTGAATCATTGACAAGGCTTACTTACTCTGGAACATTTATATATCTTTATCACATTTTTACTGTGCACGTTTTCTGATAGCAGCTTTTCGCAGTGACGTTGAAGAGCTTTCAACTTGAACACGAACGAAGCATGGAGTAACTGAAATGAGAACACGACCAGGATATGTAACCGTTATTCAGCTTATCCCACACGGTTAAGCTAAATTACCTCGACCAGTTTCCCAGCGTGCTTTGCTGTTATGTCGTCTACTCGTCCCGTGTACACATGTTGCATCAAAAGCTGTTGAAATGATATCAACAAGCCCATGGATTATTATAAAGTAAATATTTTAGTTTGAGTCAACTGAAGATGGACCTACCGAGAAAATGTCATATTTTATATCCGGGATCTCGATACTCGAATCCTGATGATCACGTGGCTTCGAAGAAAGAATCTCCTGCAATCATCACGTGACAGCATCAGTTATATATTATATTATAAACACTTGACGGCAAAAACGTTGTATATAAAAATAAAAGATAGAAATCAAGTAGAAATATTTTTGTTATTTTGATAGTAAAGCCCCCTAGATTGTTGAAAATACACCTGTTTTAGTATATACTGAAAAGGAAATATCAATAATTAATAAATAAAAGTGTGAAGAAGTACCTTAAAAGCACTAGAAGCAGCTGTCAGGATGATCCTGTGTCCGTAGAAGGGTTGATTTTCAACGATAAACGTGACGTCAGCCATTTCGTGATTGTTCACGTAATTGGCACCTGTCAATCACAATTATCTTAATTGTCAGGTGCACGATGAGTAGGGACTTAATTTACAGTTATTTTACTACCTATCTTTATTACTTCTGTGGTTGTGCTCGGTAGTTCTTTTATCAGTGGCAAAAACTCGTCACCATAGCAACTGGAGAGGACAGAGGCCAGTTCTTGCAAAAGCTCTTGATCCTGTGTACAATCAACACACAGATTGGTGTAAATGAGTTAACCATGATCTGACAGTTATAAGGCATATAGTCTCACCTGACATTCCTTGAATATCGTAAAGAGCAAAGTGAGTCCATCGTCACAAAATTCAGCGGTATAGTCCGATTGTGAAATGGAGTGAAAATCACGTAGTAAACATCGAATCTGTGAAGTCATAGATGACGTAATGTTTAGGTTGTAAGCTTGGAAAAGAGCTTGAGACCAGCAGTGAAGGTTCCATGATACTCCTAGTAAGAATAAAAGAACCAATGTCATGAAGTGTGAATTGCTCGGAAAAAAGATCAAAAAGGAGCTTAGAAAATACTCACCAAGACTTCTTATCTCCATAGCAACGTCTAAATAGCCATGTTCACAACTATGATACATGGCTTCCTATAACAAGAGATCAGGATGTAACATTAAGACTGTATCATACTGACGTCATAGAAGCCGAGTACGGTCCCACTCACCCACCTGTAAAGCTCTGCATCTTTTCTTACTTAGAGAACGTTTAGCTTTATCCAGGCAAGATGGTGACCCTGTCAGAAGGTTGTCAAAGGGTTACAATACAATACAATATTGTTTTTATTTCGCACTTTATACTATAAAAAGTACATAGGTGGTGATCCAAATCAATTAAATTAACTAATAAATAAACTAATCTTCATTCATAAGTTGATTATTTATATTTTCTCTTGTCAGCATGCATTAATAGATGTATGTAAACAGTTGTAATGTTTTTGGTCTGTCGTCTTTCTTTTCATCATTGTGAAGAGTACTCCATAATTTTGAGCCAATATTTAGTCAATTCTTAGTCACCTCTAGAAGCATTTTGTAGAATTTTAAGTGAACAAGCTTTCGATGCCCCAAATCTCGTTTGCATAATCGCTTGGGCTAATGACGCTATATTCTCTCCTTCCACCGGAACATGCACATCACCCTGTCTACAGAAGTTACCTTCAGCTAGAATCTCTGCTAATGACATCATCTCATCTTCTTGAGTAGAAGGAGCTTCGGCGAGCAACTTTCGTAAGATTTTACGATAACCAAACGCTGCAGCCGCGGCAAAGGGACTACCAAATCCAAGTTTACCAACACCAACAGGAAAAACAACGTTAACATCCGCCTTACGAGCACACAGCAAAGCGACCAGGTCATAGTTACCTACATTCAGCAAGGAATACATGGTGAATAATAAGTAAGCTATTTTGCACCACATCATTTACTAGAACCATTCACCTGCTGTTACAGCCATTTGTAACGGTGTTTCCACTCCTTCACTAATGTCACTGGTATCGAGAGCACCGTCAACATTTGCGCCAGCATCCAATAACATCTGACAGATCTTTAAATGTCCTTTTGTTACAGCAAAAGATAGAGCCGTCCATGAAGAGAGACCTGGGTCGCATAAAGGGTAAGGTTTTTTGTCTCGGGGAACCTGCACAACAAAACAGATTCTTAGTTAATGAGGGATTTAAGCATCCTAGATTTACTTGATGTTAAACTACAAGGGCAGGGCTAGTTCACTTTACCTTGGTGTCCAATAGGACGTGATTGTTCACCATTGTTTGAACAAGAACAGTGTTCCCTTGCGCACAGGCATACATTAGTGGTGTCAAGCACTGATAAATAAAACAAATGGTTTTCATTCGCCATTGCCCCTGATCCTCCTTATACAAGAATACCGCCACTTATCCCCCATCCCCCGCCTCCCTATAAGAAAATTAGCTAAGATGCAATTTTTATACCCTTTCGTCCAATGAATTTCCTTCGTTGTTTCCAGAGATCGCAAGTGCTTTCGATACCAGATCGTTTCGTCCGCTAAGGAGCATGCGCAATCCAAGGTTCATTTTGAAGGACATTTCTGCCTCTGATGACGTCATTGCCCTTGAAGCGCAGCGAGAACTGTCAGGCCTACAAAAATAAAAGATAATCATTATACAACGTTGTGAAATAACTCATTGACAAGCGTACAATACTCATATATAGTATAATGTAATTGACAAGGCTTACCCAAATACTCGGTAATTACAAATGTTAAAAGGCAGGAGTAGTCTTGCTGCTTGTCTGACGTCATCATCATCCACCATACCACTAGATCTGTGATCTGCATGGACACCAGCCACTCGAATCCATTCAGTAAGAGGTGGAAGACCGTGATGAGTCCTGTACCGGATACCGCCGCAACAACATTAAGTATTATCGATACAATACAATACAACTGAATATACAATGAGATTTAGAGAAGCCGATAGTGGACAGCGGTATATTCACGTGTACTGCTTGGGGTTACACCAACTATAGTTACCTTTTATTGTTCCACAGTATGTGTATTGGGATGTTACTGTCCTGGTTGTGGTGGCAGGTCATGAAATAAAATAGTGTATCCAGTGCACTTGGTAACCACTCCACTTGACATAACATTCGATTCTCTTTATACTGGTCCATCTGACTGAAACGATGTTGAACACGAGGCAATATCTCCTTCAACTCGTCCACAGAACTCACACAAGTCGTAATAAAGTAAGGTTCGATGGCTTTCTTAGGTTTAGTTGTAGATTTATCACCTTTATAAGAATCAAGTTTGCTTAAGTTCAAGCATTAAAAGATGGTGTATCAGGCTTTGACAGAGTATTGACAGAATGCGTAACCAAGGCACAATGACTAAAGATACGTATAAAATAGCTGTTATAAATCTCGCGTTCTTATTGGTTGGCAGCCCGTGCATTATAAGAGCACACAGCACACACGCGCACTTTCTATTAGCTTTCTTCTTAGTACTCTAATTAGTATTTTTTAAACGACAATAAGACAGTCACATATGTAGATATACCTAACTAACGTTAATCACTTAACATACTTTTGTTTCTGCACGCATAAATCTCGAGAGTATCAATCAATCCAAAAGATGTTCTCCCCGATAAAAGGTGAACGTACGGTTGATACAAACACCAGAGGTCTGGGTCAGAATTGATGCAATCTTCAATCATCTCAGGAGTGACTTGGTCCACTGTATCTGCGCATTTCGGTATATATTATAATATATTATTATATATAGTGTATTCGATAATAAATTCAACTAATAATGATAATAACAACGGCAATAACAGCAATTAATATCGTACCTTTAGTAAGCAGCACCGCTCTGTACACAGTTTCTTCTGCTATGAATTCCAATGCAGCTGACAGGTAGATTGCGGCGGCATCATAAACACGACGTGAAACTTTCATTTCAACCAACCAACCAAATATTCTTCCTACTGGAAATATGAGTCCACTACGAGCCCTTTTGCATCGTTGAAACTGCTGCTCTCCGGATGTAGAGTAGAGTAGAAGCGCTTTTGAAGCAACTTGTACACAGTTTTTAGCCAAAGATGGTGAGAGTATTAATCGAAGACTCGTTTGTAGCTCGCGTTTTGTGCATCTTTCCATTTCATGCGACAATCTCTCTGCTTCTATGACGATCCTAAGCAAGGGTCTTTGTAGCAAGAAGCACACTCTTTCTATCGTTTGAGGGGATATGGCTCGAAAGTGCTCGCGCGCTCGACCGAGCCTTAACACCTTTGATACATCGTTCAAAGACCAGGGGAAATTGGCAGAGAGATCTGGTAACATTGGAAGCCATGTGTCCCATGATGTTGACTTATTACGATGAGTTGATGTGAGTTGAGTGTGGGTATCTGTTACAAGTCCAACAAGCCCTGACATAACTTGATATCAAGCGTATCGTCCCAGCACTAGATGCACAATCCAACAACATCGGTACGTTAGGTTTCGCATCTCAAACATTCCTTTATTCCTGTTGATTCAAAAAAGTAAACATTGTCACTAATTTGACTGACAACTTCAAACAATTCAATTTGCTATCAGTTTGGGTACAAAGGAGGAATGTTTACTGCCGATTTACTAATCTTGACAGCTAGATGCTTCACTAATAGCCTTTCTACAGGTGATCGTGGATTAATCAACATCAAACATACCTGAATAAAAACTAATGAGAATTGCACGAAAACCACCCTTAGCCTCCCCTCCCTAGTCTTTCAAGTAAAGGCTAACCGTCCCATGATGCATTGTGATTTGATGCCCGCAGTATCAGCGGTCATCCCCATTGTCGTGTAAGAAACTCGTGCATTCGATTGAAAAATGGAGTCATTTTTACCGGCGTTTATCGACGCTAACGAAGAAGATCAGGTGAATATATACACTAGAGTACTGAAATAACCGTCTTCTGAATCGACCTAACGATATTATGTCATTACAGCAGAAGATGAGCAGTAAATTCATAACTTAGATATACGTGTCTTTTGACTTAAAAAATCTCTTCTTCTCATGGTTGTTGTAAATTCATTTCAAATGTTAATCTCTTGATAGAAATATAAGTCTATTGTTTTTGTCCAAAGGAAAATGTATTGAAAAATCGAAAGAGATCTATGGAAAGTAAATCCTATCCGACCAAGTGCAGTAAATGTTAACAATCGTAGATGATGTTGTTGATATTCATTTTGCTTTATATAGGTTAGAGAAATAAGATCATATTTCAAGTCAAATGATGACAGTATCAGTGAAGAAACAGTATCTCCTCTTCACGAGGAACTCTCTCAGCTGTTAGACTATTGTGAAGTTTGTTTTAAGAATGAAGCAGGTGAGTTAATGAGTTATGAAGTGATTGAATTACAAGATGTTTGTACTAATGATTTATTGATATCTTTCACAGAGATGGAGAGTGTTATGAACAGTATTCTTTATTTGGTTCTGATAGTCACCGAACAAAGAGATGAGCTCATCAAAAAGTGCTGTGATAAACTTTCAACTATGCTGTCATCAGATGATCCTACTGCATCTGCAAGATTACGGATGTAAGCAACCATGCCTTCATAATATTATATATGATGGTAGTTTTATAATTTTCTATATTATGAAGGCCATTCCAGGATGTTGCTCTGTTATACACCTAATTGAAAAATCATTGTGGGGTTTAAAAAAGGTTATGTCATCAAAGCTAAGACCAAAGGGGAGCATGGGAAGACAAACAATATTATGCGTATTGCAGTTTTCCCTTCCTGTTCACATTTTATGCATCATGGCTTTGGCATGTTGTTAATCTAGCTAGGTTGTCTGACTTTGCTCTACTGTGCATTTTTACATGTCTATATGCAATAATATAATACACATTTCGGAGTACCCAAAATCCTTTTTGGTCTTAGCTTCGATGATATGACCTTCTCGAACCTTACTACGTTTCTTCAATTAGTTGTATTTAGTTGTTCTATGTTAGGTTAGATGGTTTTGTTGTTGCTTGACTCTTCAAACATCATTCACTCCTAACATGATCACTCAACACAGAATCATGATGATGGTTTCAAACTATTTCTCATTGATTTTATTTTGTTGATAATAGTTTGTCAGTGTTGTTCAGCGGGCTTCAAGAAAGAGATCCCATGAGATACAATGTTTATGCAGCACAGTTAATGATTGCATCCAAAGCAAGCCTTATTGATGAAATTCCCACAGGACTAGATCTAGTGAAAGAGTGGTTAAACATGTGGGGAAGTGATGCAAATGGCAAACGCCACATATACAGGCTATTGTACAATGCTCTTATTGACGAGCATCATAGGTATGTGTGATTTCTTTTAGATCTATAGTACAGTTATTTGCTGTTAAGATAAATTGTGTGCTTTTGAGTATAAATGTCTAATAATTATTGGGATAATGGCTATTGAGATAAAGGCTATCACTGTAGTTAACTGCAAAGTGTTTTTTCTTGTTCTTTCCATTAAAAGTGAGGAAGCATCTAATGTGATGATTGAGCTGCTAAGTACTTACACAGAACAAAATGCATCCACCGCAAAGGAAGATGCTAAGAGTTGTATTACTAGCTGTCTGGCTAAACCAAATCTCCTTATTTTGGATAACATCATAGCTTTGAGACCTGTTGCTTCATTAAAGGGAGAACCCATTTACAAGGTAACTGAATATAATTACAAAAATCTTCAAATTTGATCAATTCCTTAAACAACCTCTGTACCTATCTATAACAGGGCATGGCTAACTCACAGATCAAAAACTTAAAAAAACTCTGGGCTGATCTGATTCAGGACATGGCTAACTCACAGATTGAATTAGAATTAGAAAATTTAACCCAAGACCATAGAGATAAAAAGTGCACTATCACTAAGCTACCTTTCATTGAATTATGATAGTCAAGAGTTGTTTATTTCTACGATAAATATGTTCAGAATGAGGGTAACTTAAGTCTTTTTCCATCAGCTTTTAGAAATATTTGTCTCTGGTCATGTGCAAGATTACATCAGCTTTTATGAGAGTAACAAGGAATTTGTTGATTCTCTTGGTAAGTGATTTGACAATCATTCATGAATAAAATAACAAACACACCAAAAAATGAAAAAAATAATCATATTATTCCGATGTATTTGTAAAGGATGACGTGAGCGGGTTTTGATACCCTCATCAAACATGGTTCTCGACCAATCGTAGTGCAAGTACTATCCCAATTATTTCATTGTTGATATCATATGGCCCCTTTTCTATAATGGTTAAGCAATAATTGAAGAACAGTCCATAATGCTTCACATTTGATATCTCAAAAATGACCCAAACCAGCCACTGGTAGGCTGTGCAGTTCTTCCCAGTGACAGTTGAGAACCATGTCAATCTATGTTTGGCACAGTCAAAAGTTATATTTAGGCTAGCTATATTTTTTGTTTTAAGTTTGGTCGGTGTTGAATGTGACTACATTTATGTACATGTGTTTTCAGGACTATCCAATGAATTGAATTTGAAGAAAATGCGTATTCTGACTGTGATGGAGATTGGAGTAAACAAGCATGAAATATCATTTGATGAGCTCGCAAATCAGTTGGATATCAATGTTGATGATGTAGAAGGCTTTGTTATTGAAGGTAGGAAATGTAGTTACCTCTGATGCACATACCATGTACAAAGGATAACACAACATGTCATGTTTATCACCAATCACTACTGAACTACAGCAGTGGCACCCCTCAATGTGAAGGCAGTACCTATGGCAGCTACTATAAAGGCAATGTATAACCCTGGAGCACAGCTCTAACCAGTTTGAATTAATAAGGGTTGATTTAATTGAGAGCTAGGAGGGAAGAAAAACTAAATTAAGTCGGGAAGAATTTTCAATATCACTCAGAGTGATATAGAGAACCAACCAACTCAGGTCACATGCAGTGACTAGGAATATTTAATGTTGGACCTTCAGAGGTGAGAAGCAGGCATTTTACCGCATACCATCCTGAATTCCTTCACTTGAGTAGTGTAGGTTTCAAGGAGTTAACTTGCTTTATTGTTTGATGTTACAGCTGTCCAAACATCACTTGTTAAAGCCAGGCTTGATCAGATGAACAAAAGAGTAGTTATCAGGTTAGTATATGGGTAATAGTAGACAATACGACCCCCAAATCTGTGTTGCCTGACACCACTGTCACCATTACATTAGCAATTTCCTATTGACAACCTGCCATCACACTACCTACACTGAAAATCACTAACAATCTACTGTCACTTTTTCAAAATCTTTGCTTTTCATGCTTTATCTCATGTTTATAAATTTCATTTATACACTCAAGAAAGACATGAATTGAATCTGTGTATTTCCCCCATTAGTTCTGTAGCTCCAAGAACCTTTGGTCAAGATCAGTGGAAAAGTCTTCATGGTCGTTTAGTTGAATGGAGAAACAACTTGGTATCAGTCAATGCAGGTCTCCAGAGTGTTGTTCCTGCAATTCAAGTGTAATACTTGCAATAATTGATTGAGAAATAAAAGTATTATAACACCAGGCTCTATGTGTTTTTTGATTGATTTTTTTAGTGGTCTTGTATATCTTGAAAAATTAAAAAGAAGAACAAAGCTATGCCAGATAGACTATTTTGCCCAAATGATTTTAAAAGAGAACCTGAATAGAGAGCAGATTGGGCTGCTGTGGCACTGTCATTCACTCTGTCATTCCCTCACTGTAGTCCATGTACTTGACATGACTTGAGTAGCAGTAGTCAGTCCAGTATATATTTCAAATGGAAATGTGGGTAGATCTGAAAAATATATCTTGAACTCGGAGCAAAAATATCTTTGAATCTATATCTTGACTGTTTACTGAATAGAAGTCCGTGTTGGGCTTCCTGTGGAATACATTAGGTAAACCCATCAGATGCTATTGTCTTGCTTATAAAAGTCAATCCTTTATGCTTTCGATTCAATCAAAAACCTCTGCGGAAGTGTTGACTCATACAACTGATATTCCTGGTTCTGTACCGTCATATACACAATGTCTTCTCCTACGAAACATCATCAAAACTCTGATGTTGATGAAGTAGATCAACCAAACGAACAACAACCAAAATCAACAGAAGATCACGCCCAAACAACAGCTGAACACGAATCTATTGATGCGGTAAGTCTATTATGTATGTATGTATGTACATTCTATAGTATATGGGCTGTTGAAAGAAGTTGTATGTATAATCATATCTCATAATTATTACTGTTTACAGACGCCCGTACAAGGAAATACATTACGTCGAGTACGAATCCAAAAGAAAAATAGCCGTTATTACTTTCAGCATCCATATTTTAGACTGTTCATTGCGTACTTTGTTATCTTCTGTAACTTTCTGATCTACGCCGAGGATCCAGTATCTCACAGTGTTGCTCCATGTACTCTGCCTGTGCTTGGGAATGTCTACTCTTTCGTTGTCAACAGGTACAATAATAATCGAACAGTTTCTGCTATTTCATTTCAACTGTGCATGACGTGACACAAAGCCATTGAACTGTTACTTGCTAGCGATGCAAGTTTGACTGACAATAGGCTCAGAGAAGCTAGGCTATATATATGGCTCTTATTTCGGGTTGCAAGCCATCATACCTGTTCTTGCTATCTAGTATCTATATTCACATCGGCACAGTAAGGCACCAACGTATTCAAGGTATATTTACACATTTGTTTGCAATATTTTCACTGCATATACATACTTGCCATATATCTTACATTTCATACTAAGTCAAACTGGTTATAGCTTTTAGACATATAATGATCAGAGCTGTGCTCCTGGGTCATACATGGACCATATAGCAGCTGCAAGAGGTGCATTCACAATGTTTTCATTTGACTAAGCTGAGCTGCACCACTACTGTGGTTCCCCCAGTCTGTTACACTATACCAAGTGGGACACTGGAACACCTTAAAAGTACTGTCCAGGCTGATTCAGGACTGCAACAATACATTTCTATATTATTAGCTTATATCTTAGTCTGTTATACTGAATGGAACACTGTGACACCTTAACTACTGTACAGCTGACCCAGGACACCAATACATTTCTATATTATTAGCTTATATCTTAGTCATAATATATACTGAATGGGACACTGTGACACCTTAACTACTGTACAGCTGACCCAGGACACCAATACATTTCTATATTATTAGCTTATATCTTAGTCTGTTATACTGAATGGAACACTGTGACACCTTAACTACTGTACAGCTGACCCAGGACACCAATACATTTCTATATTATTAGCTTATATCTTAGTCTGTTATACTGAATGGGACACTGTGACACCTTAACTACTGTACAGCTGACCCAGGACACCAATACATTTCTATAGTATTAGCATATATCTTAGTCATAATATATACTGAATGGGACACTGTGACAATACAACTAATGTACAGTTGACCCAGGACACCAATACATTTTTATATTATTAGCTTATATCTTAGTCTGATATAAGGAAAGTTAAAACTACTGTACAGGCTGACCCAGGACAATAGGTTTGATGCCTTTGAAGTAATTGTGAATGTAGATAAAAACAAAAGTATGGGTGCCTTGCAACACACTTCTACTCTGGTTCAAATCACTTTTCTTTTTATGTTAGATGTTTATGTGTTAGGTGTTTTATTAACTATCATGGGAAATGGAGCTCCATGCTGCCCGGTTGGGGAATAGTTGGATAGGGGACTCCAGTGGCTGTTAAATTTGGACGAGGCAATAGACCCAGTCCGGTTTGGTAGTCGTGGGGTTTTTCGGGTCGGATTGTTCCATGACTGGGGGGCGTGGAGTTCCATTGCCTATAAATTGTATAGCTGCCTGGTTGGTCCCATGTCGGGGCCTGTCCAGTTAAGGTATAACTGGAAGGTTGCCGATATGGGGTTGATTGGGGGCTGTATGATTGGTAAAACCACATATTAAGTGATTATTATTTATTTAATCATTATTAGCACAATTATTATTACCTTATTCACACATATTTATTTATTTAATTTATCTTGCACTTGCACTGGAATCTTTTAGCTTCTTTTTGGTTTATGAATAATAATTATGTTAAACATACCACAGGTATCCCAGTGGAGGATGGGCTGCATTGAAGGTGTTTATGTGGATTCTTGGAATGATAATTGGCTTACTGGTTGGAAAGTTTATCATCCATAAGATTCTTTTGAAAAAGTAAGTATTATATATATTTGTGACGTGCAACCAGGACTGGGATTTCTTCTGATAGAGGAATGATCATTAATATAAGGGAATGATCGTTGATATAAAGGAATTATCGTTGATACAAGGGAATCGTTGATAAGGAATGATCGTTGATATAAGGGAATTATCGTTGATACAAGGGAATCATTGATAAGGGAATGATCGTTGATATAAGGGAATTATCGTTGATACAAGGGAATCGTTGATATAAGGGAATGATCATTGATATAAGAAAAGTATTGTTGATACAAGGGAATCGTTGATAAGGGAATGATCGTTGATATAAGGGAATTATCGTTGATACAAGGGAATCGTTGATATAAGGGAATGATCATAAATATAAGGAAAGTATTGTTGATACAAGGGAATCGTTGATAAGGGAATGATCATTGATATAAGGAAAGTATTGTTGATACAAGGGAATCGTTGATAAGGGAATGATCGTTAATATAAGGGAATGATCGTTGATATAAGGGAAGGATCATTGATATAAGGGAATGATCGTTGATATAAGGGAAGGATCATTGATATAAGGGAAGTATTGTTGATACAAGGGAATCGTTGATAAGGGAATGATCGTTGATATAAGGGAATGATCGTTGATATAAGGGAATTATCGTTGATATAAGGGAATGATCGTTGATATAAGGGAATGATCGTTGATATAAGGGAATGATCGTTGATATAAGGGAATGATCGTTGATATAGTGCGATATAATATTTTACAGGTTGATGAGGCTTACAATGTTTCAAGAAGACAAGGGATCATGGATGATCATGTTTTTAACGACCATCACCTTCCTTTACATTTTATCTATCATATTTAATGCGTTTATTGGTCTGGGTGGCAGTTCAGTAGCCGAGTATAAAGTTACGAGTTTTCTTGGGTTTGTGAATAAGACTTTTATGAAGGCAGCAGGACTGGGCACATGGATGGGTGATTTTGTGACCGCCTGGATGGTGACTGATATGATGCTTCAGGTACAGGATACTGAGCTATTTTATAAATTGTAATTAGTATATATAATACTACTTGGAGGTATTTATCGATATTTTCTGTTGGCTCTCGCAGGACAAACTCTATCCACGCTGGAACAAGAGACTTCGCAAATGGTGGAGAACAGGCTGGAACCGTATCATCATGTTTTGGGTTGTGCTCTTCGTTACCACGGTGATAGTTACCACAGCAATCACTACTGATTATCTGAAATGGGATTATCTGAACCATGACTTCGTAGCAACGAACGAACTTTCAAGAGCATTATTGGCCTCTTTTATCTTGATTTGTGACTTATCCATTGTTATGCAGGTACAGTACGTACTAAATGTAACAAGGTCCCTTCCTTCAATTACTGACATAACTTTGCTTTCTGCCGTAGGATTGGGAATTTCCACTTTTTCGTGGTTCACTAGACATCAAGCTGCCAGGTATCAATGTAGCGTCTATTCGCCTTTCACTTCCACGGTTTCTTAATCGCGAAAATTGGTCGGTACACATCACAGGCAAGTGGTTTAACTATGGCATAATTATGCTTGTTATCATCCTTGATCTTAACATGTGGAAAAATCAGATCTTTTATTCACCATATGACTTTGGTCAATACACCAACTCAGAAGGTAATATATTTACTATAGAAGACAGATCTTTCCTTGCGGTTGCAAACAAGACAATGGTGAGTTGGGAATGGCGCAATAGTCACATGACAACTTCAAATCAATCGTTTGCTTCCATCGACCCCAAGATGAATTCCAAATACCTTGGTTTTTCCCTGGGCGTGAAGGCCATTGCCTTCATCCCGTCCATCGCCGCCTTTATTATCTTTGGATTATTAATTTGGTTTTATGGACGAGAAGAGTTTGTGGTCGAGAGAATTGTTGTGGACGGAGCACCAATAGAGGGAATCGTGGTGGAATCAGAACTCATTCATACAAATACAAATGAACCCACTGAAACTAAAGACCTGTTTAAGCAAAAGAAATATGAAGCTGCTTTGGAAGAAGATGGGCCTTCTCCTGCTAGACTAATGAAAATAACATATGTATAGAAGTATGTAAATGATATCTTCCTGACAGATGAATCAAACCTCGGGTGTAGCCAATTATGCACCGTTTTTTATAAAATATAGCATGAGGCGGGGTCTTTGGCCTCGAGGTCTGTTGCAAGGAAAAGAGGTTTTTCAAATGAGGCCTTCAGTGCGAGTAACATTTTCATGATTATTGCATGTATAATGTTGAACTGTTAAAAAGACTTGATTCGCGTCAGTGTCGTCGCAAATATTGGCTTATAGCACTCTTATAGCACTTAAAAGAGGTTTGGATGTCACGCTACATATGGCGTTACCTCTCACAGCATGACATCTGGGATATTGCTCGCAGCTGTACCTCAGATAGTGAAATGGGAAAACTAAACATTACGTACGCCACAAACAATAAACAAACTTCTTTTTATTAGAATAAGATTTTTCTAGCAATATTTCCTTTCACACGGATGCAACTTGTGTGCCTTCTGAAGAATATTTTAACCGAGCGTGTTCCATGGATTGACGAAACTGAAGGTCTGATGCCTACCCGACACACAGTCGCATAGTTATACATTGCTTGCCGCTAATACCCATATAATTACTTTCTTGCTTATTTAAACAAGCCGGGTGTAAGGTGCTTACGCCAGTCAAGGTGTAAACATGTGTTATTTCTAGTGCCGGGTGTTAAAAAGCAATAACATTAAAGATCAGTGAGTCGTTAGTGAACTGAATTTGTGTTTCCCACCTGCTCCCTATTTCCCTTACGTCAGTGATTTGAGGGAGGGAAATTATTCATTTTTCAATACGATGAAAACAAACTATGAGTCAACGAGAGTATAGCAAAAAAAACCCCAGTAGACTGGAAGGTTTTTCTAATAACTATTTAAATAACTCTAAGTTAATTCATGCTAATATTTGATTCGATCTTTTTTGACTAGAAATTCCCTTTTTACAAACAAATCTGTATTCTTATTTGGCTTCAAGTCTCCTAATTTTCGTTTAAAATATGCGAATGTTTGGTGGTGGTCGGTATCCTTTTTTAAGACAAACCCTTTGCAATAAGGCCCAATACGATCACAAAAGAGTTCGAAGTCACTCATCTTTTTCCGCTGAATGAGGCAAGAACCTCTGGCCAATGAATCTGCGCAGGGAAAATCTCCTTCTCTTGGTAAATCCATTCCACTGAACTTGATGTAGGACTCTGATTGGTTTTCAGTAAATATTTGTGTTTTGCCCAGTGGAATAACTGGGTTCTGAGGGATGTGAGAGAGATCTTGAGTCACTTGGTCTAATGGTAAGGTTGAGATTTGCGGTGACTGAGTAGGAGTGAAGTTTTCACGATGGACGTCCGTATTAGATGACTGTAGTTCTGTAGCCAAATGATTGTTGATGTCTTGTCCAAGTTTCAAAACGAAAATATAAGACGCAGCAAGAAGAGCAAGGAAACCGACAACGAAATTCTTTCGTGTCAGATAATTCATGATGTTATTTGATTCAGGTATATTAATATTCCATACTACTTTGGTTTAAAGTGAAAAACTAACTACAGTCATTCTAACTTCTTATAGGATATTTTAATTTGGTTTGATCTCTCATCCCATCTCGACGTGCTGTGATTCAAATTAATTAGTTGGCTAATACTCCAAACTCCTCCAATTGGCGTGTAGGTGAATTGTTATTTGAGTCACATAACAGGTGGATATAGTGACGTCAAGACGCCGTCCTATTTATTACTCGAATCTAGAAATTTAACCAAATTCAGATGAATGACGACAGAAATTAAAATACCATATTTGCGCGTTATTACGTTATCTTCTTGCATCTAGTTGTATTTCGTCAGATGGTGTATAGAGTCCCTAGGTCGGGTAGTTCCATTTATTAGATAACTGTTATTATTATATAATTACCAATGAAATATCTATTTTTCTCTATTTCGAAAAATTGATATCTTCACACATGAAAATAACATGTTATTTTCACGTGTGAAAATAACACCATTGCGATGGCTATTCAAAAATACACGGAAAGAATTGCCCGAAAAAGCCAAAACATACTTCATTGATAATTATATAATAAACAGAATATTACATGGCCGCTTGGAGATACGAAATTCATCTTCTCGTGTTGAAAATCTCTCACGAGTGAGCGCAGCGAACGAGTGAGAGATCTTTTCAACACTCGAAGATAAAATTCGTATCTCCGCGCGCTCATGTAATATCCTCTATTTATTTGAAATGCCACGCATTTTTACGAACTAAAATTTGCTATCAATTAAAAGTACACAAATTGTTTGTGTTCTAATAGGCGGCAATATATCAGAGGTTTAGGAGATCCCTAACGATCTATATGCGGTTATAAACTCGTTAACCACCTTATTTGATGGTCAAATGAAATCGCTCTCTTGGCGCATCCATCAAAACCACAATAAAATCTAATTTGTGGTGTTAAATCAATTTGAAGACCTAAAATACGATTGGTAATTTGTAAGAATTCTAAACCATTACTGCATACTGATGGTACGCTCTTTGTTCAAAAGTAAATATTCTCATAGTTCAAGTGCTTACATGCCGCATGTGTTCTACGTCTAACGGAACGAGTGAAGGACAGATCATTCGATACTGAAGAACACACTGTGTGTGTCATGGCTTCCCTTCAAAAGAGGACGGAAGGCATTGATGATCGACTGCTTTCAGTTATGGTAAGATCGATCATTTACTGCTTGTACACTACTGCCGGGCTATGTACATTGGTATCTTTATCGTTATCAGCATCTATCATATATGTTGCATAATATCATAATCAGACTATCAGTGCTGAAAAAAAAGTTAGCTTCGTTTGCCGTTCCAATAAAAGAATGAAATAAAATAAAGTATTTTTTTAAAACCAAGAACCAAGATTGTAGTGAGTTAAATTCGCGTAGCGTTCGCCTGATTTTCGCCTTTTAGGCCCCTAAGCAGTTGTTTTATTGAGATTATTATGAACCTAATGTAGGAGGAAAAAACCTTTTCAATCTGATTTGAACTGATTTGCCGGTTGCCAAGACCCCAGCTGAATGTAGCTGCTTTGCTTTACTGTGCCGGTTATTTTAGTTTTGCTTTGTTCTAGTATCTTATAGTATTTCAGTCAAAACAACATGCATAATGAAGAGCCAGGCCAGGCTAGTGAAAGACTTTGCCGTATAATTTATTCATTAGTGCAAAGCATCATGGGTTATGTATAAACTAGACGATACTGTGATTTGTGGATTTGTACCGATCACTAAGTAGTATTCTTGTTATCTCGTTATTTATTAGTAAATTCAACACCTCGCGCCTTCAGTGTATTTCATCAACAATATTCAAACACATCGCACTGATTGTTCAATAGCTGTCAGAGTATATGAATAATTCTATTCAAAAGAACTCAATCCTGTTCACAATATGCATGAACATGATCATTGTAAATATTAATTATTATTACTCTGAACAATTTTGCAAGATATATTATTGCTAACATCCAAGTGATAGTTGGTTATCTCTGGACCCTCTCTGGCTATGGTAAGATATCTAGTTGCTATAAGTAAGATATGTACGAAGGCTGAACGATTGATTGGTTGAGAGGAAAACGTTTTAAATTAAAAATATCGATAAACGGAAGTTTCTGCGACGCCTCCAAAAACAAACCTTTCATTCGCATTTTGAAAACTATTCTCTTCTAAAAAATAATTAAAAAAGGTAGAATTGAATGGATTGGCTCAGCGCGATGATGTTGGCTGATTACTTTGTACATAGAGCCAACAAACTTATCCTCGAATTAGCATATGACATTTGAGCTCCGGAAGAAAAATATGGAAATGCGGATGAGACACAAAACATCTTTGCGAAAATGATCGGTAAAAGTAAAGCCACGAAGGTCGGCTGGTTTGATTTGTGAATCGGGAGAAATGTTTATATACCTTTATGGATCACTAGGATTTATACAAGATGAATGAAACCTTGTTACTATTCTGATTTCAAAGCGTCTTTTCAGATCTGTTTGCCGCATAAACAGGTGAACTAAATTGTAAGGCTGAGAGATCGATGAGCCGTCCGTCTATCAAGATGGATTTCGAGGTATAGATCAGTAGTTATTTATCTCATTATTAAGTGTTACTGTATAATATAGAATCACCAAGGACGAAAATTAACCCATATGTTTTGTGCTTGTATTTGATACGTCATCATAATTTAGTTATGAAGAATCGCTTGTAGGTAGTCAGTCAGTAAGTGATGCATGAAACTGAAGTCCAATGAATTGTACGATTAGTGCCTAAAGCTGATCAGTTGATATATATGTGGTCGATACTGATGTAAGTTAACCGGGATCCACAGATCCTGAAGATTGAATATAATATACACACCTAGCAGAGAGAAATATATAATTTTCTGTAGTTTGTCTTAATGTGATGTAATTGAATTTGTTGTGATTGCCTTTTTACAAACAAATTGATGCTTAGTATAGATAAATACATATATTGCAAAAACTCAAATCATTCGTGGTGGACCGTAACACGTCACGGTAAGATGAAAAGTAAATAACAGCGGTAAATACAACTGTCTACATAACACCAGCTGATTAGCGCACTATATATATATATATATATATATATATATATATACGCGTGTAATATCTCGAATATATATATTTATAAAATATTTGAGATTTAACGCGCGCGCTAATTGGCTGGCTACCGTGTATATATCAGAGAACAGAGACACGCTCACGCGAAATCATTTTAAAATATTTTACAAAAGCGATATAAAACGTCCGCTTGTGTCTATATACTGTGATATAAACACGATGGAAGCTGTAGAGCATTCGAGAAGTCAAAGAAACACTCGGCCACGCCTCGTGATTCTCTACGACTTCTCTCTTGCTCTACAGCTCCCATCGTGTTTATATCACAGTATATAGACACGCGCGCCGTTTTATATTCCTTAAATATATACACTCGCAGGAACATTGTAATATACATTTATACATATAGACAAACAACTGATTAGATGTAAAAACTTCAAATGAAATGAATAACTCTTTACCCGGTCCTTCATATTAAAATAATATATTTTTTCGAGATGTTGTATCCGTGAAGAATATCAAAAAATATGATTTGAGCGCAATGAGATAGTATTAAATATATATTAGAGAAATGTTAGGCTAAAAAAGTGAAAATATATCAATAAATATATTTAATTAATATCCGATACATAAAAACCTTAGGGATTTGACGTATCTAACATAAAAGTAGGGCATAAAAGTATTTTTCTTAACTTTCAATATATACACGATCATATTTTAGGAGTCATCTCATTAGATAGTTGTATATATACATAAATGTATACTACAACCTTTTTGCAATCGAGTATATATATACATATATTGACTATATATACTTTATATACACTATATGTAATATTTCAAAGCCGACAATGAGGACTGGACGGGATTTCAAGTCTAAGCGTGAAGCAATTAGCGCATTCTGATTGGTCCAAACACATGAAAACTACTAGAGAAGAGAAACACGGCGCGTGTCTATCTGTGATATTAACACGCTGGGAGCTGTAGAACAAAAGAGAAGTAGAGAGAAACAGGCGTGTCTGTATACTGTGATATTAACACGTTGGGAGCTGTAGAACAAGAGAGAAGTAGAGAGAAACAGGCGTGTCTGTATACTGTGATATTAACACGCTGGGAGCTGTAGAACAAGAGAGAAGTAGAGAGAAACAGGCGTGTCTGTATACTGTGATATTAACACGCTGGGAGCTGTAGAACAAGAGAGAAACAGGCGTGTCTGTATATTGTGATATTAACACGCTGGGAGCTGTAGAACAAGAGAGAAGTAGAGAGAAACAGGCGTGTCTGTATACTGTGATATTAACACGCTGGGAGCTGTAGAACAAGAGAGAAACAGGCGTGTCTGTATATTGTGATATTAACACGCTGGGAGCTGTAGAACAAGAGAGAAGTAGAGAGAAACAGGCGTGTCTGTATATTGTGATATTAACACGATGGGAGCTGTAAGCTCTTTATGTATAGGGGATACCCTATGGGGAACAGGTCTGTATAGCAAATGCTTGACTCACATTTAAAACTTTGTTTTATTTCTAACCTTAGAACAAACTGACGGAGGAGCAAATAAAAGGTAAGATACTCAAAATATTCAGTGTCACTAGCGTAGGGAAGGGGGGGGGGGGGGGGGGGAGTGAAAAGTGTAGTATACTGTGTCTATGATTTACTATGTTATATACTGTAGTATCATATTATGAATAAGACACTATTATCCAAATTAGTTTTTTATTTTTATTTTGTTGATTCACAGAATACGAGGATGCATTTAACTTTTTTGATAAAGATAAAAATGGTTACATAACTACGAGAGAACTTGGCGCCATAATGCGATCTCTTGGACAAAATCCTACAGAAGTTGAGCTCCAAGAGATGGTGAACGAAGTAGATTATGATGGTAAGTGCATGTGATGATGATGATGACTTCATTGGTGGTATATTGACTACGTGCAATTATTTCTCGATAGGCAATGGGGTTGTGGACTTCCATGAATTCGTTAATATGATGATTAATCAAAACAATAACACGCTAGACCAGGAGGAACTACTAGAGGCATTTCGCACTTTTGACGGAGATGACAAGGGCTACATATTTACCAGTGAAATACGTTACGTTTTACGTCATATGGGGGAAAATATATCAGAACAAGTTATCAATGATATTCTTAAAGACTCAAATCATGGTAAAAAAAGAAAAGTTACATTTGAAGGTAATTACTCATCCTAACTGACCCTTATTCAAGCTCTACTTACATCATATATATCAGAACAAGTTATCAATGATATTCTTAAAGACTCAAATCATGGTAAAAAAAGAAAAGTTACATTTGAAGGTAATTACTCATCCTAACTGACCCTTATTCAAGCTCTACTTACATCATATATATTTTTTCCTTTTCAGAATTTGAAAAAATGGTTAAGCCTGAACTCTAGACCGACGATCGTCTCATAGGAAATGGTTTTAAGAATGATTATATTTGTTATTCCAGCATGGATGGTTCTTACCTACGCGAGAGTCAAATCGAAAATTTCTATTTGTTTTTTTTTAAGTCATGCCTCACACATACTAACATAGTATTATAAGTGTTGAAGATAAAATGGGGTTAAAATGACCTGTCGTCTTTACACTTAGCAGCACCGACAATCAGCACCAAGAAAAACTAAAGATGCAAAAAATGACGGATTTACTCAAATGACACGGAGCATGAAAATAACAGATATTAATATAAGCGTTTCCTGCTATTTATGCAATTTGTGGTATTACAGAGTATTATAATGTGTCAGGCTTGGTGTTTGATGCCTTCACACTGCATGTCTTTAGCGGTAGGGTTTGTTTTTCGTAACAATTGTCAATTACAAATCATAGTAAAATGTAACATTGAAACCATTAACAATTGCTGGTTAAAATGGCCGACTTATTTTGGGGAAATTTTTCAAAAATAACATGAAATAAAAACAAATTTGAAGAGGTGAAGGCTTAAATCTGTTTTTATCACCAGAAAATAATGACGTTCGAGGAATATCATTTGCCTAATTTTTCGCAAGTGGTGCTCTAAGATATTCTAACTTAAAAATGCGATAAAATGTGATGGTCTTCATTCTTTATTTCGAGATTTTGCAACATTCCATAATGACACTTTTCTAAGGGAAGACTGAGGTTTGTTTTCCAAAAATCACAGTTTTTCAGCTCATAAAAGAGAAAAAAGTTTCGGTCGGTCTGTGTTATTGTATTGAAGGTAACGCTACTTGGCACGCATGGTTCAGCGATAAATATTCATAGGGTACAGCTATTCAAAATAGAATGACCGTTGGTAGTATAGGACGTTCATGACCGAAAATACGGATAAGAAAACTCTAAATAGCACGTATTGCTTCAATTCGAAATTTATGAATACTCGTTCTCTTTAGCGAACTGCGGACCCAGTAGACTACAGGTGCTATTCATTTTTAGGAGGTGCCTTAAGAAGTGGGCGAGTATTCTCTACTTGCTCCTCACAAGGTATCCTGAGCTCATGTTAATTGTATCAATTGATAAAACTCAAATATCCTCTTGTTTATTGTATAATGTCATTTGTCCTCAGCTAAAATGAGGAGATTTTTTTGCCCTTGATTTTAGGAGGCTTTAAATAGCTTACAATAGCATATCTAGACTTTTGGGAATCTAGAGAAGTGCAGTGGTAGTGGACTTGCCTCTCACCACTTAGGTCTCAGGTACCAAAATAAATTGCCAGTAAAATTTGTTAGATCTCTCCCAAGGTTTTCTCAAGGTTCTGTGGCTTTCTCCCTTCTGCAAAACCTAACATTTAGCCATTCCCCGACTTAGATCAGCCCAGAGGTTGTTTCCGTAAGTTGTGCCCATACCCCAACAAACTAACTTATTGAATGTAAATACTCACTAGCTGATCAATATCTTCTCTTGATAAAACAAATGATACATTTTGGTTTGTGTGCAACAGCAGATAGAGTAACAATGTAGCTTGATCATGTTGAAGACCACTGGAGGAGCAAAGTCACAGTTAATGAATGTTAACAGAAAATATTGGCAAAATACCAGTAACTGTTGTAAATCTTGCTTTCTGATTGGTTGGGGGTGTGAATTTTTCATAATTTTCAAAAATCATAATTTTCCTTTTATAGGAAAAACAAATAGCTTGCTTGCTTTGGTGCTTTGATAGCACTTGTAGAAGAAGTGTTGAGGAACTAACTATTCTAGAAGTCTTGTGTTCTGTTAATCCCTGCACAGCTTTATATAACAATACACAAAATATCATGCACGTTTTTTCTATTTCTTTAATCAAATGTTCATTACATGTACATAATGTAGAAAATAATATAGGTAAGTTGTAGTGCTTGGGAACGAGGTTATTCCGGGTGAAAGCCCTTGGAATTAAATTCGGAAAAATTAATTTCCGACCTCGCTGGGATCACTACAACTTACCTATATTATCTTCTACTATTTCATTAGTGCCACGCGGTCCACATACTCTCATCTGTACATAATGTATATAAGTTCAGCATACAGCATACCTGCATGGAGTGGAATAAAGTTGTTCCAGATTGAATTGGAATAGACTATCACTTGTATTGTCTGACCTAAAATGACCAGCAGCAAAAACAAGTAAAAACCTAATAATATTTATTAAGGTATATTTCATTATGAGCTAAATGCATCAATCTGGTGATGACATTACTTATATCCAAACCTAAACTACGATACCTTTGGAATCATCCACTTTTAGTTATAAATAACAACTTTAGTTAAAGAAATTGCCAGTCATAATTGATCTTGGTTTATCTTTATCTTCCAGTATGTCATGGCATGACCATACATTTTTGGAAATCACCAGAAAGCCTTTAAAACACATACACATGCTAAAAGGGCTCTAATATAAATTATCAAACAGAGAAACATTGATTAACCTTTATAAAACTAAAAGGGCTCCAATATAAATGATCAAACAGAGAAACATTGATTAACCTTTATAAAACTAAGATAAAATCTGTCATGGAATATGCTTATTGGATGATTTATAATGGATGCAGCACATTTTTAAACTTATCATTAGGAACTCAGCTATTATCGCAACAGACGCCTCAAAAGAAATTAGCAAGCAACGGTTGTTAAGTAAGCTGGGAACATTTAACAACCAGAAGAGTCATAGTATATCTCTTACTCGTTACGCCTTGATCTTAGGTTATTGTGCGTTGAATTTGTATCTGTTCAAAATTAATCGTAGCATAAGCCAGGATTGTGTATGTCAACAGGGTTTAAAGAGTCAGTTCAATGTTTAATGTTTTGCCCCCTGTACTCTGCTCAGAGTGATACACTAATTACCTCTGCTGCACAACTTATCAATAATTGGTCTAAATTATCTTTCAAGAAAAAACTTTTTCCTTTAAATAGCACAAGTCCGAAGAGCTATCTGCACCTGAAAACCAAAGTCTATTTTTTTGCCGTGTAACAATGTATACTACTGTAGACTCTAAACGTGTTCTTTGTCCTAATTTAATTTCACTTTATCCTCTTTTAATTTGCTAATGTATTTGTTATTATTACTATTCTGTGTTCATTGACCTATGTACGCCATGTAATTTAGTTTCATGTGTAAATAGATATGTAGACCCCTTCAATGAGTTTTTTTTATCTTGGGGTAAATATGTGATTAAATATGTTTAAATAAATAAAAAGAAATCAGTGAAAGTAAAAATCTCTATCAGGATTCAATAATATTTTACCTTGTGTGCTTTACTCTAACCCCTAAGGACCAGTACGTAAAATAAATAATCTTTGGGTATAGCCAACAGAAAATCAGACTGGTCTTCTTCTGTACTTCATTAATTGATACCACTGAACCCAGGATCAAAGACTTGCTGTTATGTAAGAATGAAGAAAACGCTAATCATAATCAACTTTAATTGAATGTAATCAAGTGTGGCATAGCACTGAAAGTGGGTGAGTGCACTCCATTCTCTCACATCCAAGATTTCAGTTTCTGTATTCCTGAATTCAGGGGTTTTCTCCCGGGGGGGGGGGGGGGGGGGGGTACTCCGCCAGAATTTGGGTAGGGGTGTTCTGCTGGGACTCTGAAAGGGCTACCCTGTTTATGACAAAAGATATAATTTATTGCACTGAGTTCCTGTTTCAATTATCATGTCATCTCACGTATCGTTTTTTTACAACCATAACCAGTTTCGGTCAATACGAAAATAGAAACCCTGAATATGACAGGAAGCTCAGGAAGAACTTGGAACTTGAGTGAAATTGCATACCCTGTTTATGACAAGAAGCTCAAAAAACCATATCATGTTCAGCGGATCATCCCTGTATAGTCCATATATGGGAGTACCAACCCCCCCCCCCCCCCCGGTTTTCTCAATTTTCACTCTTTCAGCAAAACCAAATTAATGGAATGTCCAATTTTAATTTGAGTTAGCCATGCCAATCAATCTGTGAGCTCAGAAGCTGTGCCCTTTATGACTAATAGATCAGCACAGAGGTTGTTTCACAGTATCAAATACAAGAATAATTGAGGGTTTCTAGTATCAACTTGTGCATTATCCATTATACTGTAACGTATAAATCAACCACTGATATTGGCAACATTTGAAACAAGAAATTCAGATGAAAATGAATCAATTTGATGCCCTTACCTAATTTTTAATACATAAACATTCTAAATTGATATTTTTTAGCATTGTAGATATTCATACCCTTTTTATAGACATATAATTTTGGATAATTATATTTATTATATAGATATCGATGAAATACCAGGTTTTATTTAGTGTCGAAAACTTGATATTTTTCACCAGTGGAAGATACCATAATATTATATTTCACACGTGAAGATACCGCTGTTGAATCGGGTTGCTATTCTAATAAAGAATTTTTGAGCTTTTGTTTTATTTAAGTTTCATCGATATCTATATAATGAACAGAACATTACATGGTCGCTTGGAGATACAAATTTTATTTTCTCATGTTCAATTTAGATATCTCACGGGTGAGCTGTGCTCACTCGTGAGATATTGATTGAAAACTCGAAGATAAAATTCGTATCTCTGCTCGGCCATGTAATATCCTCTATATATATCATCATCAACTATAACTTGCAAACTTGAGTTGTTAATAATTGGAGATTTATCCTGCATGTTTTATGGGTGGAACGTATTATGGTTTCAGCTTACTAGCCATTGTTGTTTTTTATCCCAAAAACCATCAGTGGCATGCTTGTTCTTTTCCATCAATGGTTATTATAGTGGGAATTATACAAAGTACCAATCCAAAAACCATTTATGTACTTTCATGGAAAAACCATTATGAGAAGTTGGAGAACCATGCATGCATCATAGGTCAAACACATCATGTTTTCAGCTTACTAACCATTGATGTTTTTTATTATAAAATCCATGAATGGGAAGTGTTCTGTTTTTCTATTCATGTTTTTTGAATAGTATAATTACTATATTTACCATTCTAAAAACCATTATGTTTTTGAGAAATTTTTTCCTGTGATTATTAGCAGATATGTTCTGTTGATTTTTAAGGGACTCTTACAAAAATAATTTTCCATTCAACTATTCACTTTTTAATAAAAATCAATACTGAAAATATTGAGTTAGGGGTCATAGCAACAATACATTGGAAGTCCAAGGACAAACAGAAAAACCAAATATCAGGAATAAGACTAATTTTTACCATAAACACTTATAAAATACACGCAGAATTCAGCACGATATTGTTACATCAAGAGGCGATTAATAGTTTCTGAGGCGTAATTATTTCAACAAGTGAATATAAGCTTACCTATAAGCTTACCTAATATATACTGTATCATATTAAAGGAGGATGAAAAAAGGACAGCAATTCTCCCCAAAAGTCCTTGCCTTCTTGCACAAAATTTCCCCCTGTCAACCTTTGGAGGACGCGGTTGTGTTGTAGATCACTAAGTGAGGGTGGTGTAGCCCCCATATAGTCAGCTATTGCCAATAATCATTTGTAATGATTTTCTAACTGAACGTCCGCCATCTTTGATTCATTTGAAGGCGGCCGAGAAGACCCTGGGGACGAGGTTGGCGAACAACAAGAAATAAAAGCTACACAACCTCATTAAAAAAAAATTCACGCAAATGAAAATAAAAAGGCATATACAATTCAAGAGTGAAAAAAAAATCTTGTTCTTTTTTTGGTATTTTTGTCGTACGCAAAGATAAGGTTGTTGGGATCCCTGTGCCTGGTTGGGGAGATCCAAGATGGCGCACGGGTGAAGGAAAAACATGTCGAGTTCCGAAGGCGGCTCTTCTGGTACAAGCCAAGCCAGCCATCTTCTAGCTAGCAATAGAAAACATATAAGATCTGAGAAAAGCTCACTGTCTGGTAGCTTTGAGCCACCTAAGAGTTATGGCTCAACAACCAAACCAGTTCGAAGTGAAGTCGATATAAAAATGATTGGTCATGTCGTTCAGAGTTTGGACACATTACAAGGATTATCAATAAGATACGGTGTACCGGTATGTAAATCAACTGCTAGTTAACCAAACTTTATCTATACACTATTGAAGAAGTATCTTAAAAGGTAACTTCTTTATTTACCTCTCTATATATATTCCTTTATTACAAACAGGTTGAAGAAATAAGGCGAGTCAACAAATTGTGGACAAATGACAATATACATTTTTACAAGATTATAAAAATACCTGTGAAAGTGAATTCTACATTTGTGGGTTTTGATGAATTGGATGTGGATGTTGAGCAAGAGAAGCATGATCTTGTATCAGAAAACAGTGATTTTAAGGACAGTCAACCCGGAACTACAACCAGTAACGTCATGCAAACAGAAAATACTGAAGACTCGGTGTCACAATTTTTAGAGCAGCTCGATGGAACTATAAAGCAGAATGTCCAACGGTCAGAAAAGCTAAGGTATACAAGTATAGTTTATTGAGTATGGGGGTGGGATGAACTGCTATGTGTTTGTGCAGGTGTGATGTAATTGGGGTGGGTGGGATTTTGAGCTTAGTTTTCAGGGCCCGGTTGTACGAAGCCTGAATAGCACTATCCGACGGATAAATCTTATCTAGTGGATAAATTTATTGGATAGCCGCATCGACTTATCCACTGGATAAGCATTTATCTGCTGGATAGTGCTATCCAGGCTTCGATACGTCGTACCACCCGCCCCAGAGAGATATTCTCTTTTTGATGATTTGACTCTTTACAAGGATCCTGGAGTGATGTCATTATTTTGTGATATATAGAGATTACTTCATGGTTAGTGAGCGTGTGCGGTTTTTATTCACGAGTTGTGAAGAATCAAACGAAGGAGTGAGTCTTCGAGCGAGTGAATTTCAAATGTGTTCCGGTTTAGGGTCTGCATTTAGGTGTAAGGTTTCTCTGCAAGGTCTTATGGTCATTCTTGTATGAGGGTGTGTGACAATAACAACCTACATGTCATGACACACTTGCAAAAATCTGTACTAGAACTATTTATTGATCAGAATCGTTTTGACATGCATGGGAGTCCTTGTGCGTACACCCTTACAACCTCACAGCCTTACAACCTTACAGCCTTACAGCCTTACAGCCTTACAGCCTTACAGCCTTACAGCCTTACAGCCTTACAACCATACAGCCTTACAGCCTTACAACCTTGTGATTATCATTGCCATCCCACTCATCACCATGTCGTCATTATCATCACCATCCTCCTCATCACCATGTCTTGTCATTATCATCACCATCCTCCTCATCACCATGTCTTGTCATTATCATTGCCATCCTCATACCTCTACTCTCTACTCTCAGTAATTTATCTAATATTTTGCTTCAATTCTTGTTGCCCGCCCCTATGGTTTATTATATTAGTAATACCATGGCAATTTCGGGATATTAGTGATTAAATGTCCCCGAAGCCGAGGGAGGTTTAGTGGAAGGCCCGAGGCCGTAGGCCGAGGGACTTTCACTAAACCTCCCGAGGCAGAGGGGACATTTAATCACTAATATCCCGAAATTGCCATGGTATTAGTTTGTAATACCATGATTTCCAAGGAAATTAAAGAAAACAAATCGAACTTGAATACTAATAAGTTGCTATCAAACTGTCAAATCCATCTATTTGATTTATCGTCTCAAGGGAGATATAAAACTTTGTACCTCATGTTTTTGTTTTATCCGTGTAAACATTGGCAAAATATTTGGCAAATTGGTAGCATACTAAGGCCTACTTAATTCTAGCCTACTAACTCAAGCATGTTAAGGCTTGGTATTTTACCGGTTTGTTGAAAAATCACATTTAGTTAAAGCTTAAGCTTTTGAAATGGAGTTTTGGACCTTAAGTGATATTTCGGTTTCTAAAAATTTAAAGCATGGTCTTTTCGACCTCCAGTGGTCACGTGACCTTAAGGAGGGCAAAAGAGGAATTTCAAAATGGGCTGGCGGTTTTTCTATGAATCAAAAATATTTTTATTTCAAGTTGTTAGGTACATTAACCTGAACAAGAATCTGTCCGGAATAGATGTACTTCGGTTCTGGCTAAAGGGATAATTAACAAAACAGGTCACGTGACCGAGTCCAAATATTGAATATTCTTATTTTTTGTCTTAACTAAGAATAATTTTCAACTATTCCGGACAGGTTGTTGTTAATATTATTTTACTTAACAATTTCACATTGAAAAATTTTCCAGTCACATAAAAACTGTCAGCCCATTTTGAAATTTCTATTTTTCTTGCCTTAAGGTCACGTGACCGCCGGAAGTCAACATGACCATCCTTAAAATTTCAAGAAACCTAATTATGATTTTAGCGCCAACCCTCAATGTCACAGCTTTAAAAGAAACCCTATAAAATTAATAGAGTTATTGCACAAGCATAGTTTTTCATTGATCCATTAAAAAACCAAGCCTTAACATGCTTGAGAAATCAAAATTCATTGTTTAAAGAACTTAGACTGAATGATTACTCTTGGAAGCACAAGTAAGAGAGTGTTTGGTTAGCAAAATGCTAATTAAAACTTAAAATGTTTTCTTAAAACTACTTCAATGACATAATAATTTGTTTAAGAACTCTCATTGGAATGTCTTTTTGTCAACACAGAAAACATATAAATTAAGGAATAAATTTTTGCTTTACTACAACTTGACCAGAATGGCGGAAGGTCGTTTTAGCTTTTTAAAAGACGCTGAAGTCGAGAGTGTTAGAGAAGCTACAGTTCCAGAGAACACTAAAAGACACACTGCATGGAGTACAAAAATTAAACATTTATTATTACAATCAGTTCTAAATAAGATGTGTGAAAAATCAATAAAGTGGTTGAATAAACGTTAACTTTTTGCTTTTTATTTCAAAATGGCTTTGCGCTTGCGTGAAGGCTGCCCTTGCACCGAGAAAATTAACATTCGTGTAAAACATTAGTTTGTAAGAAGTTGGTAATTTTAGTCCATTATAACGCATGCGCAAAGTTTGTCCTAGCGTATAGAATCCGACTCTAAGACCAATTTCTCTATCCCACATTGAATAAAGCCCGTTGCAGGGTGGTAAACATCCTCATTAAAAATGCATCAGTTTTCGAACCAGGTCATTTTAGACTCGGTGTCCCGATGATTACGTTACATGAGGGACAACCTCTCATGAATAACATGAGGGATATTTAGTTTCTAAATTTCCTTCATGTCATTCATGAGGGAGGGATGTTAGTGATTAAACACCCTCCAAAAACAATGGATCCCGAGGTGATCATGGTATTAGTGTTATAATACAACTAATGCTCACCATATCTTACACATTGTTTGTTTTATTAGGCTACACTCAGGAAAAGAACTGCTGGAAAAACTTGAAAGAGATCAACATGCAAGTAGAACAAGAGAAGATGACCTCTTTAGACCCTTGTCCTTTTCCTCTCCTAACCAAAGAGCATCAAGGCAATCTGTCAACAGATCCAAATCAGACATAATGAATACTTGTGACGAACAGTTCTTTGAACTCTGACATTTGCATACATCATTGCTGATTTCCTACATCAAGCATGATGACATTTTATAATTCTACTTCTAGAATCTTTTGCGGTTAATGGTAATATTCACTCTGGTCTTGGTATAAGGTTGTAGTAGTTTAGGTATAAAGCATCCTTGGAGTTAAAGACTGAGTGTAAAGGTGGCCACCGCTCAATTATTATATTTGAAATACGTATTTTAATTGTGCTTCAAATTAGATACGAAAAGTGAAAAGTTTAAGATTAAAATATACCCAGTCCTCAATAGTTTTTACACATGCAAAACCTCTGGATTTTTAATTCCAAATAACTTCATTGAAGTTAGATAAATGGTCATAAAACTTTTATAAAAATGTACTTTTCAAAATAGTTTCATCTTTGAAAATCAATGGTGGCCACATTTGGACTGATAGAAAAAATGATTACATACAACTCAATCTCATTAAGTAGAATGCGTTGTTCCAGAGCAATCCATACCACACCATGGAGGAATCAGAAGTTCCTTAGGTATGGGGGGTTAGAGGGGGGTGTTACAAAGTTTCTGGAAATTTCAGAGGAAAGGGACCCTTTTATTAAATTTCCTCCATGGTAGAGTATGAATAATTTGCATAACCACAATATAAACCATGATGAACATAACTTGCCATAGAAATTTTAGCAATTATCAGCTCCCAACCTCTCCTTACTTCTCAAATTACATTAATTTGAATCATAATATTTCAACAAATTTTAGATTAATATAAAAGACTGCTCAAAAAAAATCAAAATATTTTTCTATTACATATTCACTAGAATTGAGGATATATTTGAAAAATTCAAAATGAGAATGAGGAGTGTAATAATTTGGCACTAAAGATTCATGTTTTCAGGGTTCACATGGCCATGAAAAAACTTTGCATTAAAATTGTCATATCAGGGTAAGGGTTTTGTAAACTAATTATTTTTACATTATTATAGTTAGTGTTTTAATAACGCATCTACCAAAAACTTGTTATTGATTGGTTGATCAGATACAGTCAATTCAAAAAACGTTGTCGTCGACCGGCTTAAGCCTACGTGACTGGACCGAAAGGAATATGGGTAAAAATCACTGAAGCAGTTAAATATTCGTTCTGAATTAATTGTCCCGCTAGTAATAAGATAATAATGGCGAGAAACAATCCATCAAACGCATGTAATTGGATTTAGGGAAAGAAAAACAAAGTAGTTATGATTCAGTTCACAATTTTGAAAATATGAAGGCATGAAAAAAACGTCTTCTTCAACACTTCCCGCTCGCCTATGAAGGTTCATGCTTTAAACCAGGCATAACTAGTCAGATAAAATTATAGAGTCAACTCGGCTACAATGATTACTACCCAGAGTTCCTTTCAGTCCAGTCGCGTAGGCTTGAGTTGGTTGACGACAACATTTTTTGAATTGACTGTATATATCAAGTCTCTCTCAATCCATTCAACGTTGGATATTTTGGTTGAGTGATCAACATGCACTAAACAATGTGCCGGGGAAAAGAAGAGAATAATTAGGATTACACTATTGTTTCCCATAGCCTTGACTCAAAGTGTATTGTGATTAACCACTCAACAAGTATATCACTTTCTTAATAATATGTGTAATTTCATTATGCTCTGTTTTCAAGAAAATGAAATACAAAAATAAAGGCTTATTATTATGATGAACATGCTGCTTAATTATTTGTAGATCTGTTATTAATAGGAATTACCACCTTATTTCTCTAAGAATTAATACAAAATACCACTCGTAATATTTTGATGAAAGTTGCTCAATAGACCTCCTCTGCTCTGACGTAATGTTTTACCATTTCAGACCACGTGTCATTCCCTAGAGTATTATTTCTTTGTTTAATGTTTGCGCTCGGTTGCATATGAGAAGACACATGAATATGGATACAACTCAAACAAAGAATATTAGGAAGAATATTACTCCAGGAAATGACACATGGTCTGAAATGGGACAACATTACGCTCAAGTGCTCCAGAGTCGATGAGGTCTATTAATGTATTATACCACTTAATGATGTTCATGAATTCTTTGCCCTCATAGCAAAAAAAAATAATATGAATAAAGCAGATAATTATAATTATTCTCGAGTTTCGTTTCAAACAAAAGGTGAGAAATTCGCAATAAAAATCGCATGCTTGCCTGCTTGCCTGCTTGCTTGCCTGCCTGCTTGCCTGCCTGCCTGCTTGCCTGCTTGCCTGCTTGCCTGCTTGCCTGCTTGCCTGCTTGCCTGCTTGCCTGCTTGCCTGCTTGCCTGCTTGCCTGCTTGCCTGCTTGCCTGCTTGCCTGCTTGCCTGCTTGCCTGCTTGCCTGCTTGCCTGCTTGCCTGCTTGCCTGCTTGCCTGCTTGCCTGCTTGCCTGCTTGCCTGCTTGCCTGCTTGCCTGCTTGCCTGCTTGCCTGCTTGCCTGCTTGCCTGCTTGCCTGCTTGCCTGCTTGCCTGCTTGCCTGCTTGCCTGCTTGCCTGCTTGCCTGCTTGCCTGCTTGCCTGCTTGCCTGCTTGCCTGCTTGCCTGCTTGCCTGCTTGCATGGTTTAGACTATTATCTTCTAAAATTTTTTTCATATCCTGTTGCTTTGTTTTTGAAAGTTTTCCGTTTGTAGTTAAAAATTAAAAGCGATCAAAATGAATAATATAAGTTAAAATATCCATAATAAAAGAACTATAAAAATATATGTTTGAACAAAAATGAATAAATATAAGTATGAAGAAATATTTGTGAAAAGTACATAAAAAAGACTTGCCGAAATAAGTATGTC
The DNA here is from genome assembly GCA_011057435.1 of Actinia equina. Classification (NCBI taxonomy): domain Eukaryota; kingdom Metazoa; phylum Cnidaria; class Anthozoa; order Actiniaria; family Actiniidae; genus Actinia; species Actinia equina. Next base: position 22,464 of record WHPX01000133.1, on the reverse strand, counting down.
TTCAACTTCTTTTTAAATTCCTTCAAAGATATATGTCCATAAAGTTATAGGTATATATAGGTTATATAGCAGCCGCATGGGATTTAAATGGGTATTGTGAGAAGTATTAAGGATAAGTAGAATCTATTTGATGCATTTAGTGTCTTTACTGACTATCTCTTAGTGTGAGTGTGCGTGTTTTCAGATGAAATCACTGGCAATGACATACATCAACAGAAAGTCAGGTAATGTTATTTGATTTTTTTACCCTATTTGAATCAAAAATCTTGTTATGTAATTCTATTTATAAAACCTATTCTACGTATAAGTTTAATAATGATGTATTTAATTATTTTTGAAATTCAAGAAAAAGCAATGAAGTGTCAAGCAAGAAACTAGCACCAAGTGAGTGTGGATTTAAAGGCTACTGTGAAGATGTAAGTAAACAATAATGATAAAGTTCAATAATAGATGTCTATTTTTGTATGAATAATCATTGTGTATTTTTGTATTGAAGTAATTGAATTGAAATGATGGTGAAAAGAATAAAAACATGAAATGAGTAGTGGCAAACACGAAAAGTTAGAGTTGATTGAGGCTGTAGGCATAAAAAAATGGGAAAAAATGGCTTTGTATTATGCCAAAACTAAGGCTATACATTGTAATAATGTAGGTGAAATAATATGTATATAAGAATGGTAATGTAATGAAGAGTAGAAAGAGTGAGAGTGTGCAAGTGCTGAATGATGGAAAGCGTACGAAATAGTGTAAAGTGGTTTAGACTTTTCGTGTTTGCAGTGTAGCATGAGTGAGTGGAGAAAAGCGTAAGTTTTAGTGTGGTTGTGGAAGGACTATGGAATTGGAAGCACTAAAAAAACAATGAAGGAAGCTTACCTGGGCTGGAGAGCAGTGTGTATTGGAAGGAAGTAAGCAGCAGGTTGGATGGAAGTGGAAGTGGAAGTGGAAGTGTGCTAACCCAAATGGCGTATACGATAGAGTAGTGTGGAAGAGATAATTAGCATAGGGTGCGCATGTAATGAGAGGGTTGGTATCGAGCTCGTGCGTTCGCTCGTTAGTTCAGTCGCTCGTCGCCATAAGAAAGGGAAGGGAAGAGATCAGCCACGAGGTGCCCGAAGGCATCGTTAAGCCTAATGAAGGCAGCAATGGTTCTCTGCACGAAGAAGTGTGTAGAGGGGCACTCATGGTCAGCAATGGGGTAGTTTTTTTTGGCCATGAATAGGGAGAAATAGGGAGTTTTAGTGAGTCGAAAATTGGTTGCTACCATGTAGGGCCAGACCTGGTGGCTTGATCGGTGTTTGGGCACCCTCACAGGGAGTTTGAGAGGCCAGTGAACTTGTGGCCTTCGGGCGAGGAGCGAGTTGGAGGGTGCCCAAAGACTTGTAGTTATTGTTGAATACAGCAGAAAGCTATGTGGGTTTTGTTGAGTGTTGGTATTCCTGTGGTTCGCCATTTTGTATGTTGTAGGGTTAAGTTGCCGTATGGAGTTTGTCAGACGCGTTGGCGGCAGCGTGGTGACGTGTGTTTAAGTCATGTAGAGAAGGAGTTGTTTGGAAGCCAATTGAGTGTGGTCGGTGGGTGGAATTAGTGTCTAGACAGATTTAAAGAGGCGACTTTTGAATGGTTTTTTTGGTAAGGAAAGGTTTTTTGTATATTTGTTGGTGAAACGGACATTTTTTTCTGGAATTGTCTGTGATGAGAAAAATGTTCTTGACTTTGTGGGTGCAATTTTTTGTACTTTCTGTTGAGCTTTGGAGGCGCCAATTTTGTTCACTGAAACAGCTTTAGAAAGGGCTAAGATAGAAGAGTTAAAAATATTTGGAAAATGCTCTAACTTGTGAGAAAGAAAAGTTGAGTAGGTAATAGTAGAATGAAAAATGGAAATGTTTAGCAATGTTTGGAAAGACGAATGTTTATTGTTTGGAGGCATAAGTAAATAGATCCCAAACACGGGTTATCTGACATTTGATATGTAAATGGACGCTAAAATAAATGATAAAATAATTGAACTAGAGTGATTTGAATAGTCAAATGGTAGTAGAATTATTGATTAAAATAGCTCTGGAGGAGTGAAGTAAGACCCCTCCCAAAAAGAAATAAATACACGAATAAATTCATAAATGAATGAATGAATGAATGAATGATGAAAAATAAAAATCATAATTGAGATTAAAATCAAAAATCAGCTATTACATTAAGAACAGTCACAACAGTGGTCTAATTTTCTTATACCACTGATTGGAGGGACTTGAATTTGAAACTTTTTTGTTTAGTTTTGGCCATAGAAATGGACCTTGATATTGGAAAGTCAGCGTTCCTTAAGTTGTAATGATCAAAATGCGGTACATAAAGAGAATAGCTATTTTCGCCAGAAGTGCTATACAGTATGGCAGACTTGTATAGGATAACTTTAGCTTTGATACGTATCCGTATTCCGTGACCCCATTAAAACTCCCAGCACCTAATAGTGTTGCTGAGATCGAGGTTTTCGTTGATCTTGATTCGACATCCCTGTTCAGTAATGACTTGGTCTGCTTATTTGGATACTTCAATGAGTGCCAAAACTAGGATATCGATAATAAACACTAAACATCGTGCCATCTAACTTTCATCGATCTTTTCAGCACTCGAAGATCCATTTCGTATCTCCAAGCGCTAACGTAATATCCTTTATTTGTATACATACAAACACAACATACTATAAATCCTGATAAGAGTGGTACAATAATAAAGTTGTTGTTTCACCATAGTGGATAGATGATTCATTATGAACTATGGCTACATTCGCTATACTATGTGGCAGTCTCAGAACAGCAAATCGCTCTCTTGATGGAAGATCTCGAAATGGGGCAATGATGTAAAGTAATATCTAAGCGGTACAGACTGGATGATAATAGCTCATGGCATTCTTTTTGAACACCACAGCAACACTAAAGTTCACGTCAAAAAGAGGGGAATTTTGTAAAAAAATCTCACTCAAGTCACTTGAAGTGTTATGAGAGTCACTGCGAACCGTATTTTTAATCAGAAAAATAAAAACAGCACATTAGTATGTCCTTCGAAGTAAAACGCAAAATAGGAGGAATCTTGTAAATAGGATTTTGACGAAGCAGAAATGACTAGTCATTCATTTTGGAAAGTGTCAAAACTGCGTAGCCATAGACATCGTATTAAGGTGAGGTTTCAAAAAATGGAAATAAACACCATCAAATGTTTACGATATACTATGTCTTTCTATCCATATTCCAATAATATATATCCCATTCTTGGAATATGGATAGAAAGACATAGTATATCGTAAACATTTGATGGTGTTTATTTCCATTTTTGTAGACATATATATATGTATATGTACAGCCATTTTCAAAAATGATGAACGTTTCAAATATACGGCATACAGGTATATCAAAAGTATATCAGACATAGCGAGATATCTTTCTTGATATTTTTTTCGGAAAGCCCTATAATAGGCAACTCGGAAAAAATATCAGGGATGACATCCCATAATTTTTGATATGCTTTTGATATACTGGTACATATGTATGGAAGCGGCCATAATTTTTGCAAATGGCTGTATGCATGTATGCATGTACGCATGTATGCATGTACGCATGTACGCATGTACGCATGTACGCATGTACGCATGTACGCATGTACGCATGTACGCATGTATGCATGTATGCATGTATGCATGTATGCATGTATGCATGTATGCATGTATGCATGTATGCATGTATGCATGTATGCATGTATGCATGTATGCATGTATGCATGTATGCATGTATGCATGTATGCATGTATGCATGTATGCATGTATGCATGTATGCATGTATGCATGTATGCATGTATGTATGCATGCATGCATGCATGCATGCATGCATGCATGCATGTATGTATGTATGTATGCATGTATGTATGTATGTCTGTCTGTTGTCATGATATTTAGTGGAGGCTTTGATTATGATTGCTTGCTTTAATGATGATTAATTCGGCATACTTATTCTGGTGCTTAACTTGATACAATGTGTGTAGAGAGAGGGGAGAGAGAGTCATATTACATTTGTTACATAATAGAGCCTAATGTTGCGTGACAAGTATATATTATTACATCCCCCTTTCCATTAAAGGAAAAAAAAAAACTAATTTTATGAAACGCTAAAAATTATCTTAATAGAAAAAAAATATCATATGTAATAACAGTAATACTACTTGCTCATGCTTGCAAGTGTCTAATTTTTTTTTTTTTTTTTTCTTTTTTTTGTCTTTAAACGTATCTGTTGGGCGGTCTTACGATTCTTCCACTTCGGGTAACTGTGGTCCCAGGTGCGTGGCTTCCGTTGTTTTCCAGAGGTTCTGCATTGCCTCTGGTCTCTGTTAGTTCTTGATATTCACTGGTAGGTTGCTCTGCCGCTGGGGGTGCTTCTCTGATGTGACACCTGTTGCGTCGAAGCTCACTTCCAGTTTGTGACGTCACTAAGTATGAGCGTGGTGCTTCAAGCTTTTCCTTGACGACTGCAGGCTCCCACTTCTTGGTCGAGGGATTCTGAATGGTGATGTTGGTACCTCTTGCTAGCTCGGGTAGAGGTCTGACATTACGATCGTGGTAGAACCTTTGGCTTTCTTGTTTCTCCCTTAACCGGTCGGTTATTTGATCACTGTTGGCACTCCTGTTGATGGTGCGGGGTAGGTTATCTTGTAGCTTTCTTCCGAAAAGTAACTCAGACGGCGATGGGAGTTTATTGTCAATGGGTGTGGTGCGTAGACAAAGCAGTGCCATACTGGGATCCTGTCGTTTCTCGAGTGTCTTCATGAGAACACCTTTGACTGTTTTAACTTGATTTTCTATGAATCCATTTCCTTGTGGGTAGTGTGGAGAACTGGTTACGTGGTGGAAACCATATGCGTTGGCAAATTCTTGGAATGCTACACTGTCGTACTGAGGGCCGTTATCTGAGCGGACTATTTTTGGGATTCCCTGCTCGCTGAAGATTTGCTTCATCGCATTAATGACAGTTCTGCTATTACTCTGCCCTTTGGGTATCTTCCTGACGAATGGGTATTTGGAGTAAAAGTCAGAGATCAGAAGGTATTCAGAGTCGTGTAAGTGGAACAGATCAGTTCCTATGGTGTGCCACGGCCGAGGAGGTATCTCAGTTGGCAGCAACGGTTGTCTGGCATTAGATGCCTGATGTTGTTGGCAAATGGGGCATGATTGGGTAATCTTATCAATATCGTAGTTAAGGTTCTTCCAGTACACAGAAGTTCTGGCTCTGAGCTTTGTCTTTTCAGCTCCTTGGTGTGCTGCGTGAAGCTTTTGTAGAATGTCATTTTGAAGCGTTACGGGAATGATGATTCTTTGACCTTTTGTTAGTATTCCGTCATCTATTCCTAATTCGTCTCTGAATGACCAGTAAGGCTTTAGGCTCTTTGAGATTTCTTTGATGGTTGATGGCCAGCCTTCGTAGATGACTTGCTTGAGGGTGGCTAATTCTTGGTCTGCGCTGGTGTTTTCACGAATCTTCTCAATCATGGTCTTGCTAAATTGAGGGTACACCTCATGTACTTGGACTTCCATGTTTCCAATGGGATGGTGATCTTCTGGTGATAGACGTGAGAGTGCATCTGCTATCAACATGTCTTTGCCGGGTATGTACTTGATTTTCAGGTCGTATGGCTGTAATCTTAGTAGCATTCTCTGTAATCTGGGTGGTGCAGATATCAGATGCTTGAGGTGAATACTTTCTAGAGGTTTGTGGTCGGTAAACACTGTGAATGGTCGCCCGAATAGATAAGTATGAAATCTCTCACAACCGTATACTACTGCTAGAAGTTCCCTTTCGATGTTAGCGTATCTTGCTTCGGTTTCAGTTAGCGACTTGCTTGCAAAAGCGACTGGTTTGCCATCTTGGAGTAAGGATGCTCCAAGACCCTTGGTCGAGGCATCAACTTGTAGGGTTACTTCCTTTCTATCGTCGAAATATGTTAGGGTGGTTGTATCAGTGATTGACTTCTTTACTTGCTCAAATGCTGCTTGGTAGTTGGCGTTCCAAGTGAAGACTTGGTTATCTTTGAGTAGACCTCTTAAAGGTGCTGTAAGTGTGCTTAAGTTGGGTATGAAAGGACTCATGTAGGTTGCTAGTCCTAGGAAGGTTTGAAGATCTCGGCGGTCTCCTGGCTGTTTCATCTGCTTCAGGGCGGACACCTTTGCAGGGTCGGGCTGTATTCCAGCTTCGCTACAGATGATGCCATAGAATTTGATCTTATCTTGCTTTATGTGACATTTGTCTGGATTGAGCTTTAACCCAGTCTTCTCACATCTTTGGATCATGCTGTGCAAGTTTTGGTCATGTTCTTCTTCTGTTTGGCCATAGACTACTATATCGTCGACGATTCCAATGACTCCCTTACAGCCTTCGAAGGTCTGGTCGATTTTGGATTGGAATACGTCTTGTGACATACGGAGGCCGAATGGCATTCTCAGAAACCGATACCTGCCAAACGGGGAGTTGAAAGTTGTGAGGTAACTTGATTCTTTGTCGAGGACGACGTTCCAGTATCCGCTTTTGGCATCTAGAATTGAAAAATGCTTGGCTCCGCTGAGTTTGGGAAGAATTTCTTCTAGTGTTGGCGTAACGTGGTGGTCACGTTGAATGGCGGCATTAAGATCTTTAGGATCCAGACATATTCTTATTCTGCCGTTGGGTTTGCGTCTATAGACTAGGCTGTTGACCCATGCGGTTGGTTCACCTTCTCGGACCTTTGTGATTATTCCTTGTTCCATCATCTCGTCTAGCTCTAGCTTGATATCATCCTTAAGGCTGATTGGTACTCTTCTTGGTGGGTGAATCACAGGGGCTATGTTGGGGTTCAGCGTGATATGGTATTCGCCTTGGAATTTTCCGATGCCGTCGAAGCAGGTGGGGTATTTGGATAATAGCTGTGCTTTACTTTCTATCTTCTGGCTCGTAGCGTGGTTTGTATGACTTTGGTCGTGTGGTTGTTTGGCATCATCCTGTGTTTCCACAGAACAGTTCAGTGTAATTAGCCTTAAATCTAGTGCTGTTGGCAAGCCTATGATTGCACGGCCTGGCGCGTTGGTGATGTAGAAAGGTGCTTTGGTTTGCAATTTATTGTGTGTGCATTCTATATCATATATGCCTAGTTGACCGATTTCTGATCCGCCGTATGCTGTGAGCTTTGTTGCTGATGGCTTTAGGGCTTTAGGTAGAGGGTTTCCGTCTGGACCAATTTCCTCCGGAAACATCTGTTTGAAAAGTCGGATTGGTAGGATGTTGGCTTGTGCTCCTGTGTCTACCTTGGCCTTCAAGTTTGCAGCTTGTGCGTTTCGCATGTTGGCCAATTGAACGCCTAGTGTTGCGTATACTTCATCTCTGGGTTTAGTATTGACGTTATCGACACTTATTGATTCAAAATTCAATGAGTCAAAATGTTCATGTAAATCATTTGTGTTCACCATCTCATGGACGCGCTTGTTTTTGTGACGTGCGTCTTGTGTGCTGTCTTGATATGATGGTTTTTTGTCTTGTGTCGTATGTTGGTTTGTGGGCTGTTGTGTGGACCTGTTCTTTTGGCGGCACATTTTACTCCAGTGGTTAGCTCTTGAGCAGTAATTGCATGTAGAGCCATATGCGGGACATTTTCGGTATTCATGAGTGTTTCCGCAGTTTCCACATTTTCTCATGTTCCCGGTTCCGGATTTTCCTATGGCGTGCACGCTTTGGTTGTCAAGCGGTTTGTTGGATAGCTGTGCTATATGCGCCATCGTTGCTTCGTAAGTTCGGGCGTATTCGATTGCTTTGTCAAGCGTTAAGTCGTTTCCGTGCTCTAGTATTCGCTCTTGAGCTTTAACATGCTTAGTGCCTATAATCAATTGTTCAATCAGGCGTTCTTCTAACTCCTGTTGATCTCTAAACTTGCATTTATTTGCATGATTCCTGCACCTAGTCATGAAATCATCAGTGCTCTCATCGTTATTTTGTTTTAGATGTTGTAGCTGATATCTTTCTAATCTAAAGTTAGTTTTAGGTGCAAGATGCTTTTCGAATTTGGACCAAATAAAGTCGGGCTTTGTTTTGTCATCGTCGTCGGCCCACGTGAAACTGTTGTATATATCTACGCCTTGACGGCCTATCCAAAGTAATATATATGAGGATTTTTCTACATCTGATTTCTTTGAGAACGGACCGGTGAATATTAATTGGCAATATTGTTTAAATCTAGCAAATTCGTCGGTGATATCGGCTCCAGCTTGCCAGTTCATAACAGGGGGCGTGAACCCTGTCGCCATGCTTGATGTGTTTCTTGCCGAAAAAACGCTTATTTCTTAATATTACTGACCTTCCAGTGTCTTGTGTGTTTAGTGCTTTACTTCTGACACCATGTCATGATATTTAGTGGAGGCTTTGATTATGATTGCTTGCTTTAATGATGATTAATTCGGCATACTTATTCTGGTGCTTAACTTGATACAATGTGTGTAGAGAGAGGGGAGAGAGAGTCATATTACATTTGTTACATAATAGAGCCTAATGTTGCGTGACAAGTATATATTATTACATCTGTATGTATGTCTGTGTGTGTGTGTGTAAGTGTGGGTGTGTGTGTATGTTTGTATGTATGTATGTATGTATGTATGTGTATGTGTATGTGGAGTATCATACTTAAGAGCTTTATAATATCGTGAAAGAAATATATCAAATAATTTCACTCCAAAAAGCACACCGCGTCATGGCTGGGTCCCAGACCCCAGAAACCGACGCTAACCCTTATTTGTATTATACTGGACCCGGCAGGGGTCCCCATGGGTGAGGTTGGCAGGGGGTCTGGATCCCACCCACACCTTGCCCCAAAATCGATTTGGGTTTCCGATGACGTCATGGCTGGGTCCCAGGCCCCAGAAACCGACGTTAACCCTTATTTGTATTATACTTGGCCCGGCCGGGGTCCCCATGGGTGAGGTTGGCAGGGGGTCTGGGTCCCAACGACACCTTGCTCCAAAATCGATCTGGGTTTCCGATGACGTGATGGCTGGGACCCAGGCCCCAGAAGCCGACGCTAACACTTATTTGTATTATACTGGGCCCGGCAGGGGTCCCTATGGCTAAGGCTGGCAGGAGGTGTGGAGCCCTAGGACACCTTCCCCCAAAATCGATTTGGGTTTCCGATGACGTCATGGCTGGGTCCCAGGCCCCAGAAACCGACGTTAACCCTTATTTGTATTATACTTGGCCCGGCAGGGATCCCCATGGATAAGGTTGGCAGAAGGTCTGGGTCCCACCGACACCTTCCCCCAAAATCGATTTGGGTTTCCGATGACGTCATGGCTGGGTCCCAGGCCCCAGAAACCGACGTTAACACTTATTTGTATTATACGGGTCCCGGCCGGGGACCCCATGGGTGAGGTTAGCAGGGGGTCTGGGTCCGACCGACACCTTCCCCCAAAATCGATTTGGGTTTCCGATGACGTCATGGCTGGCTCCCAGGCCCCAGAAACCGACGCTAACAGTTATTTGTATTATACTCGGCCCGTTAGGGGTCCCCATGGATAAGGTTGGCAGGGGGTCTGGGTCCGACCGACACCTTCCCCCAAAATCGATTTGGGTTTCCGATGACGTCATGGCTGGGTCCCAGACCCCAGAAACCGACGTTAACCCTCATTTGTATTATACTGGGCCCGTCCGGGGTCCCCATGGGTGAGGTTGGCAGGGGGTGTGGACCCCTAGGACACCTTCCCCCAAAATCGATTTGGGTTTCCGATGACGTCATGGCTTGGTCCCAGGCCCCAGAAACCGACGTTAACCCTCATTTGTATTATACGAGGCCCGGCCGGGGTCCCAATGGGTGAGGTTGGCAATGGGTCTGGGTCCGACAGACACCTTCCCCCAAAATCGATTTGGGTTTCCGATGACGTCATGGCTGGGTCCCAGGCCCCAGAAACCGACGCTAACAGTTATTTGTATTATACTCGGCCCGTTAGGGGTCCCCATGGATAAGGTTGCCAGGGGGTCTGGGTCCGACCGACACCTTCCCCCAAAATCGATTTGGGTTTCCGATGACGTCATGGCTGGGTCCCAGGCCCCATAAACCGATGTTAACCCTTATTTGTATTATACTCGGCCCGTTAGGGGTCCCCATGGATAAGGTTGGCAGGGGGTGTGGACCCCTAGGACACCTTCCCCCAAAATCGATTAGGGTTTCCGATGACGTCATGGCTGGGTCCCAGGCTCGAGAAACCGACGCTAACACTTATTTGTATTATACTGGGCCCGGCCGGGGTCCCCATGGGTGAGGTTGGCAGGGGGTGTGGACCCCTAGGACACCTTCCCCCAAAATCGATTTGGGTTTCCGATGACGTCATGGCTTGGTCCCAGGCCCCAGAAACCGACGTTAACCCTTATTTGTATTATACGAGGCCCGGCCGGGGTCCCAATGGGTGAGGTTGGCAATGGGTCTGGGTCCGACGGACACCTTCCCCCAAAATCGATTTGGGTTTCCGATGACGTCATGGCTGGGTCCCAGGCGCCAGAAACCGACGCTAACAGTTATTTGTATTATACTCGGCCCGTTAGGAGTCCCCATGGATAAGGTTGGCAGGGGGTCTGGGTCCGACCGACACCTTCCCCCAAAATCGATTTGGGTTTCCGATGACGTCATGGCTGGGTCCGAGACCCCATAAACCGATGGTAACCCTTATTTGTATTATACTCGGCCCGTTAGGGGTCCCCATGGATAAGGTTGGCAGGGGGTGTGGACCCCTAGGACACCTTCCCCCAAAATCGATTAGGGTTTCAAATGACGTCATGGCTGGGTCCCAGGCTCGAGAAACCGACGCTAACACTTATTTGTATTATACTCGGCCCGGCAGGGGTCCCCATGGATAAGGTTGGCTGGGGGTGTGGACCCCTAGGACACCTTCCCCCAAAATCGATTTGGGTTTCCGATGACGTCATGGCGGGGTCCCAGGCCTCAGAAACCGACGCTAATACTTATTTGTATTATACTCGGCCCGGCATTGGTCCCCATGGATAAGGTTGGCAGGAGGTCTGGGTCCGACAGACACCTTCTCCCAAAATCGATTTGGGTTTCCGATGACGTCATGGTATGTCCCAGGCCCCAGAAACCGACGTTAACCCTTATTTGTATTATACTGGGCCCGGCCGGGGTCCCCATGGGTGAGGTTGGCAGGGGGTGTGGACCCCTAGGACACCTTCCCCCAAAATCGATTTGGGTTTCCGATGACGTCATGGCTTGTCCCAGGCCCCAGAAACCGACGTTAACCCTTATTTGTATTATACGAGGCCCGGCCGGGGTCCCAATGGGTGAGGTTGGCAATGGGTCTGGGTCCGACAGACACCTTCCCCCAAAATCGATTTGGGTTTCCGATGACGTCATGGCTGGCTCCCAGGCCCCAGAAACCAACGCTAACAGTTATTTGTATTATACTCGGCCCGTTAGGGGTCCCCATGGATAAGGTTGGCAGGGGGTCTGGGTCCGACCGACACCTTCCCCCAAAATCGATTTGGGTTTCCGATGACGTCATGGCTGGGTCCCAGACCCCAGAAACCGACGTTAACCCTTATTTGAATTATACGGGGCCCGGCAGGGGTCCCCATGGATAAGGTTGGCAGGGGGTCTGGGTCCGACCAACGCCTTCCCCCAAAATCGATTTGAGTTTCCGATGACGTCATGGCTGGGTCCGAGACCCCAGAAACCGACGTTAATACTTATTTGTATTATACAGGGCCCGGCAGGGGTCCCCATGGATAAGGTTGGCAGGGGGTCTGGGTCCAACCAACACCTTATTCCAAAATCGATTTGGGTTTCCGATGACGTCATGGCTGGGTCCCAGACCCCAGAAACCGACGCTAACACTTATTTGTATTATACTCGGCCCGGCCGGGGTCCCCATGGATAAGGTTGGCAGGGGGTCTGGGTCCGACAGACACCTTCTCCCAAAATCGATTTGGGTTTCCAATGACGTCATGGCTGGGTCCCAGGCCCCAGAAACCGACGTTAACCCTTATTTGTATTATACGGGGCCCGGCAGGGGTCCCCATGGATAAGGTTGGCAGGGGGTCTGGGTCCGACAAACACCTTCCCCCAAAATCGATTTGGGTTTCCGATGACGTCATGGCTGGGTCCCAGACCCCAGAAACCGACGCTAACACTTATTTGTATTATACTCGGCCCGGCCGGGGTCCCCATGGATAAGGTTGGCAGGGGGTCTGAGTCCGAAAGACACCTTCTCCCAAAATCGATTTGGGTTTCCGATGACGTCATGGCTGGGTCCCAGACCCCAGAAACCGACGTTAACCCTTATTTTTATTATACGGGACCCGTTAGGGGTCCCCATGGGTGAGGTTGGCAGGGGGTGTGGACCCCTAGGACACCTTCCCCCAAAATCGATTTGGGTTTCCGATGACGTCATGGCTGGGTCCCAGGCCCATGAAACCGACGCTAACACTTATTCGTATTATACTCGGCCCGGCAGGGGTCCCCATGGATAAGGTTGGCAGGGGATCTGGATCCGACCGACACCTTCCCCCAAAATCGATTTGGGTTTCCGATGACGTCATGGCTGGGTCCCAGGCCCCAATAACCGACGCTAACACTTATTTGTATTATACTCGGCCCGGCAGGTGTCCCCATGGATAAGGTTGCCAGGGGGTCTAGGTCCGACAGACACCTTCCCCCAAAATCGATTTGGGTTTCCGATGACGTCATGGCTGGGTTCCAGACCCTAGAAACCGACGTTAACCCTTATTTGTATTATACGGGGCCCGGCAGGGGTCCCCATGGATAAGGTTGGCAGGGGGGTCTGGGTCCGACCAACACCTTCCCCCAAAATCGATTTGGGTTTCCGATGACGTCATGGCTGGGTCCCAGACCCCAGAAACCGACGTTAACCCTTATTTGTATTATACGGGGCCCGTTAGGGGTCTCCATGGGTGAGGTTGGCAGGGGGTGTGGACTCCTAGGACACCTTCCCCCAAAATGGATTTGGGTTTCCGTGACGTCATGGCTGGGTCCCAGACCCCAGAAACCGACGTTAACCCTTATTTGTATTATACGGGGCCCGTTAGGGGTCCCCATGGATAAGGTTGGCAGGGGGTGTGGACTCCTAGCACACATTCCCCCAAAATCGATTTGGGTTTCCGATGACGTCATGGCTGGGTCCCATACCCCAATAACCGAGTCTAACACTTATTTGTATTATACTCGGCCCGGCAGGGGTCCCCATTAATAAGGTTGCCAGGGGGTCTAGGTCCGACAGACACCTTCCCCCAAAATCGATTTGGGTTTCCGATGACGTCATGGCTGGGTCCCAGACCCCAGAAACCGACGTTAACCCTTAATTGTAATATACGGGGCCCGGCAGGGGTCCCCATGGATAAGGTTGGCAGGGGGTCTGGGTCCGACCGACCCCTTTCCCCCAAAATCGATTTGGGTTTCCGATGACGTCATGGCTGGGTCCCAGACCCCAGAAACCGACGTTAACCCTTATTGGTATTATACGGGGCCCGTTAGGGGTCTCCATGGGTGAGGTTGGCAGGGGGTGTGGACTCCTAGGACACCTTCCCCCAAAATCGTTTTGGGTTTCCGATGACGTCATGGCTGGGTCCCAGGCCCCAGAAACCGACGCTAACCCTTATTTGTATTATACTAGGCCCGGCCGGGGTCCCCATGGGTGAGGTTGGCAGGGGGTGTGGCCCCCAAGGACACCTTCACCCAAAATCGATTTGGGTTTCCGATGACGTCATGGCTGGGTCCCAGGCCCCAGAAACCGACGCTAACACTTATTTGTATTATACGGGTCCCGGCCGGGGTCCCCATGGGTGAGGTTGGCAGGGGGTGTGAACTCCTAGGACACCTTCCCCCAAAATCGATTTGGGTTTCCGTTGACGTTATGGCTGGGTCCCAGACCCCAGAAACCGACGTTAACCCTTATTTGTATTATACTCGGCCCGTTAGGGGTCCCCATGGATAAGGTTTGCAGGATGTGTGGACCCCTAGGACACCTTCCCCCAAAATCGATTTGGGTTTCCGATGACGTCATGGCTGGGTCCCAGGCCCCAATAACCGACGCTAACACTTATTTGTATTATACTCGGCCCGGCAGAGGTCCCCATAAATAAGGTTGCCAGGGGGTCTGGGTCTGATCGACACCTTCGCCCAAAATTGATTTGGGTTTCCGATGACGTCATGGCTGGGTCCCAGGCCCCAGAAACCGACGCTAACCCTTATTTGTATTATACTCGGCCCGGCAGGGGTCCCCATGGGTTAGGTTTGCAGGGGGTGTGGACCCCTAGGACACCTTCCCCCAAAATCGATTTGGGTTTCCGATGACGTCATGGCTGGGTCCCAGGCCCCAGAAACCGACGCTAACACTTATTTGTATTATACTCGGCCCGGCAGGGGTCCCCATGGATAATGTTGGCAGGGGGTCTGGGTCCGACCGACACCTTCCCCCAAAATCGTTTTGGGTTTCCGATGACGTCATGGCTGGGTCCCAGGCCCCAGAAACCGACGCTAACCCTTATTTGTATTATACTAGGCCCGGCCGGGGTCCCCATGGGTGAGGTTGGCAGGGGGTGTGGACCCCTAGGACACCTTCACCCAAAATCGATTTGGGTTTCCGATGACGTCATGGCTGGGTCCCAGGCCCCAGAAACCGACGCTAACACTTATTTGTATTATACGGGTCCCGGCCGGGGTCCCCATGGGTGAGGTTGGCAGGGGGTGTGAACTCCTAGGAAACCTTCCCCCAAAATCGATTTGGGTTTCGGTTGACGTTATGGCTGGGTCCCAGATCCCAGAAACCGACGTTAACCCTTATTTGTATTATACTCGGCCCGTTAGGGGTCCCCATGGATAAGGTTTGCAGGATGTGTGGACCCTTAGGACACCTTCCCCCAAAATCGATTTGGGTTTCCGATGACGTCATGGCTGGGTCCCAGGCCCCAATAACCGACGCTAACACTTATTTGTATTATACTCGGCCCGGCAGAGGTCCCCATAAATAAGGTTGCCAGGGGGTCTGGGTCTGACCGACACCTTCCCCCAAAATTGATTTGGGTTTCCGATGACGTCATGGCTGGGTCCCAGGCCCCAGAAACCGACGCTAACCCTTATTTGTATTATACTCGGCCCGGCCGGGGTCCCCATGGGTTAGGTTGGCAGGGGGTGTGGACCCCTAGGACACCTTCCCCCAAAATCGATTTGGGTTTCCGATGACGTCATGGCTGGGTCCCAGGCCCCAGAAACCGACGCTAACACTTATTTGTATTATACTCGGCCCGGCAGGGGTCCCCATGGATAATGTTGGCAGGGGGTCTGGGTCCGACCGACACCTTCCCCCAAAATCGATTTGGGTTTCCGATGACGTCATGGCTGGGTCCCAGGCCCCAGAAACCGACGCTAACACTTATTTGTATTATACTCGGCCCGGCAGGGGTCCCCATGGATAAGGTTGCCAGGGGGTCTGGGTCCGACCGACACCTTGCCCCAAAATCGATTTGGGTTTCCGATGACGTCATGGCTGGGTCCCAGACCCCAGAAACCGACGTTAACCCTTATTTGTATTATACTCGGCCCATCCGGGGTCCCCATGGGTGAGGTTGGCAGGGGGTGTGGACCCCTAGGACACCTTCCCCCAAAATCGATTTGGGTTTCCGATGACGTCATGGCTGGGTCCCAGGCCCCAGAAACCGAAGCTAACACTTATTTGTATTATACTCGGCCCGGCAGAGGTCCCCATGAATAAGGTTGCCAGGGGGTCTGGGTCCGACCGACACCTTGCCCCAAAATCCATTTGGGTTTCCGATGACGTCATGGCTGGGTCTCAGACCCCAGAAACCGACGTTAACCCTTATTTGTATTATACTCGGCCCGGCCGGGGTCCCCATGGGTGAGGTTGGCAGGGGGTGTGGGTCCGACCGACAACTTCCCCCAAAATCGATTTGGGTTTCCGATGACGTCTTGGCTGGGTCCCAGGCCCCAGAAACCGACGCTAACACTTATTTGTATTATACTCGGCCCGGCAGGGGTCCCCATGGATAAGGTTGGCTGGGGGTGTGGACCCCTAGGACACCTTCCCCCAAAATCGATTTGGGTTTCCGATGACGTCATGGCTGGCTCCCAGGCCCCAGAAACCGACGTTAACCCTTATTTGTATTATACGAGGCCCGGCCGGGGTCCCAATGGGTGAGGTTGGAAATGGGTCTGGGTCCGACAGACACCTTCCCCCAAAATCGATTTGGGTTTCCGATGACGTCATGGCTGGGTCCCAGACCCCAGAAACCGACGTTAACCCTTATTTGTATTATACGGGGCCCGTTAGATTTATTAATGGATAAGGTTGGCAGGGGGTGTGGACCCCTAGGACACCTTCCCCCAAAATCGATTTGGGTTTCCGATGACGTCATGGCTGGGTCCCAGGCCCATGAAACTGACGCTAACCCTTATTTGTATTATACGAGGCCCGGCCGGGGTCCCAATGGGTGAGGTTGGCAATGGGTCTGGGTCCGACAGACACCTTCCCCCAAAATCGATTTGGGTTTCCGATGACGTCATGGCTGGGTCCCAGAACCCAGAAACCGACGTTAACCCTTATTTGTATTATACGGGGCCCGTTAGGGTTCCCCATGGATAAGGTTGGCAGGGGGTGTGGACCCCTAGGACACCTTCCCCCAAAATCGATTTGGGTTTCCGATGACGTCATGGCTGGGTCCCAGGCCCCAGAAACCGACGCTAACACTTATTCGTATTATACTCGGCCCGGCAGGGGTCCTTATGGATAAGGTTGGCAGGGGGTCTGGGTCCGACCGACACCTTCCCCCAAAATCGATTTGGGTTTCCGATGACGTCATGGCTGGGTCCCAGGCCCCAATATCCGACGTTATTACTTATTTGTATTATACTCGGCCCGGCAGGTGTCCCCATGGATAAGGTTGCCAGGGGGTCATGGTCCGACCGACACCTTCCCCCAAAATCGATTTGGGTTTCCGATGACGTCATGGCTTGGTCCCAGGCCCCAATAACCGACGCTAACACTTATTAGTATTATACTCGGCCCGGCAGGGGTCCCCATGGATAAGGTTGCCAGGGGGTCTGGGTCCGACCGACACCTTCCCCCAAAATCGATTTGGGTTTCCGATGACGTCATGGCTGGGTCCCAGACCCCAGAAACCGACGTTAACCCTTGTTTGTATTATACGGGGCCCGTTAGGGGTCCCCATGGATAAGGTTGGCAGGGGGTGTGGACCCCTAGGACACCTTCCCCCAAAATCGATTTGGGTTTCCGATGACGTCATGGCTGGGTCCCAGGCCCCAATAACCGACGCTAACACTTATTTGTATTATACTCGGCCCGGGAGGGGTCCCCATGGATAAGGTTGCCAGGGGGTCTGGGTCCGACCGACACCTTCCCCCAAAATCGATTTGGGTTTCCGATAACGTCATGGCTGTGTCCCAGACCCCAGAAACCGACGTTAACACTTATTTGTATTATACGGGGCCCGGCAGCGGTCCCCATGGATAAGGTTGGCAGGGGGTCTGGGTCCGACCAACACCTTCCCCCAAAATCGATTTGGGTTTCCGATGACGTCATGGCTGGGTCCCAGGCCCCAATAACCGACGCTAACACTTATTTGTATTATACTCGGCCCGGCAGGGGTCCCCATGGATAAGGTTGCCAGGGGGTCTGGGTCCGACCGACACCTTCCCCCAAATTCGATTTGGGTTTCCGATGACGTTATGGCTGGGTCCCAGACCCCAGAAACCAACGTTAACCCTTATTTGTATTATACGGGGCCCGGCAGGGGTCCCCATGGATAAGGTTGGCAGGGGGTCTGGGTCCGACCGACACCTTCCCCCAAAATCGATTTGGGTTTGCGATGACGTCATGGCTGGGTCCCAGACCCCAGAAACCGACGTTAACACTTATTTGTATTATACGGGGCCCGGCAGCGGTCCACATGGATAAGGTTGGCAGGGGGTCTGGGTCCGACCAACACCTTCCCCCAAAATCGATTTGGGTTTCCGATGACGTCATGGCTGGGTCCCAGGCCCCAATAACCGACGCTAACACTTATTTGTATTATACTCGGCCCGGCAGGGGTCCCCATGGATAAGGTTGCCAGGGGGTCTGGGTCCGACCGACACCTTTCCCCAAATTCGATTTGGGTTTCCGATGACGTCATGGCTGGGTCCCAGACCCCAGAAACCGACGTTAACCCTTATTTGTATTATACGGGGCCCGGCAGGGGTCCCCATGGACAAGGTTGGCAGGGGGTCTGGGTCCTACCAACACCTTCCCCCAAAATCAATTTGGGTTTCCGATGACGTCATGGCTGGGTCCCAGGCCCCAATAACCGACGCTAACACTTATTTGTATTATACTCGGCCCGGCAGGGGTCCCCATGGATAAGGTTGCCAGGGGGTCTGGGTCCGACCGACACCTTCCCCCAAAATCGATTTGGGTTTCCGATGACGTCATGGCTGGGTCCCAGACCCCAGAAAACGACGTTAACCCTTATTTGTATTATACGGGGCCCGGCAGGGGTCCCCATGGATAAGGTTGGCAGGGGGTCTGGGTCCGACCAACACCTTCCCCCAAAATCGATTTGGGTTTCCGATGACGTCATGGCTGGGTCCCAGGCCCCAGAAACCGACGCTAACACTTATTTTTATTATACTCGGCCCGGCAGGGGTCCCCATGGATAAGGTTGGCAGGGGGTCTGGGTCCGACCGACACCTTCCTCCTTTAAAATCGATTTGGGTTTCCGATGACGTCATGGCCGGGTCGCAGACCCCAGAAACCGACGTTAACCCTTATTTGTATTATACGGGGCCCGGCAGGGGTCCCCATGGATAAGGTTGGCAGGGGGTCTGGGTCCGACCAACACCTTCCCCCAAAATCGATTTAGGTTTCCGATGACGTCATGGCTGGGTCCCAGACCCCAGAAACCGACGTTAACCCTTATTTGTATTATACGGGGCCCGGCCGGGGTCCCCATGGGTGAGGTTGGCAGGGGGTGTGGACTCCTAAGACACCTTCCCCCAAAATCGATTTGGGTTTCCGATGACGTCATGGCTGGGTCCCAGACCCCAGAAACCGACGTTAACCCTTATTTGTATTATACGGGGCCCATTAGGGGTCCCCATTGATAAGGTTGGCAGGGGGTGTGGACCACTAGGACACCTTCCACTAAAATCGATTTGGGTTTCCGATGACGTCATGGCTGGGTCCCAGACCCCAGAAACCGACGTTAACCCTTATTTGTATTATACGGGGCCCGGCCGGGGTCCCCATGGGTGAGGTTGCCAGGGGGTATGGACTCCTAGGACACCTTCCCCCAAAATCGATTTGGGTTTCCGATGACGTCATGGCTGGGTCCCAGACCTCAGAAACCGACGTTAACCCTTATTTGTATTATACGGGGCCCATTAGGGGTCCCCATTGATAAGGTTGGCAGGGGGTGTGGACCACTAGGACACCTTCCCCCAAAATCGATTTGGGTTTCCGATGACGTCATGGCTGGGTTCCAGGCCCCAATAACCGACGCTAACACTTATTTGTATTATAGTCGGCCCGGCAGGGGTCCCCATGGATAAGGTTGCCAGGGGGTCTGGGTCAGACCGACACCTTCCCCCAAAATCGATTTGGGTTTCCGATGACGTCATGGCTGGGTCCCAGACCCCAGAAAACGACGTTAACCCTTATTTGTATTATACGGGGCCCGGCAGGGGTCCCCATGGATAAGGTTGGCAGGGGGTCTGGGTCCGACCAACACCTTCCCCCAAAATCGATTTGGGTTTCCGATGACGTCATGGCTGGGTCCCAGGCCCCAGAAACCGACGCTAACACTTATTTTTATTATACTCGGCCCGGCAGGGGTCCCCATGGATAAGGTTGGCAGGGGTCTGGGTCCGACCGACACCTTCCCCCAAAATCGATTTGGGTTTCCGATGACGTCATGTCCGGGTCGCAGACCCCAGAAACCGACGTTAACCCTTATTGGTATTATACGGGGCCCGGCAGGGGTCCCCATGGATAAGGTTGGCAGGGGGTCTGGGTCCGACCAACACCTTCCCCCAAAATCGATTTAGGTTTCCGATGACGTCATGGCTGGGTCCCAGACCCCAGAAACCGACGTTAACCCTTATTTGTATTATACGGGGCCCGGCCGGGGTCCCCATGGGTGAGGTTGGCAGGGGGTGTGGACTCCTAAGACACCTTCCCCCAAAATCGATTTGGGTTTCCGATGACGTCATGGCTGGGTCCCAGACCCCAGAAACCGACGTTAACACTTATTTGTATTATACGGGGCCCATTAGGGGTCCCCATTGATAAGGTTGGCAGGGGGTGTGGACCACTAGGACACCTTCCCCCAAAATCGATTTGGGTTTCCGATGACGTCATGGCTGGGTCCCAGACCCCAGAAACCGACGTTAACCCTTATTTGTATTATACGGGGCCCGGCCGGGGTCCCCATGGGTGAGGTTGCCAGGGGGTATGGACTCCTAGGACACCTTCCCCCAAAATCGATTTGGGTTTCCGATGACGTCATGGCTGGGTCCCAGACCCCAGAAACCGACGTTAACCCTTATTTGTATTATACGGGGCCCATTAGGGGTCCCCATTGATAAGGTTGGCAGGGGGTGTGGACCACTAGGACACCTTCCCCCAAAATCGATTTGGGTTTCCGATGACGTCATGGCTGGGGTTCCAGGCCCCAATAACCGACGCTAACACTTATTTGTATTATACTCGGCCCCGGCAGGGGTCCCCATGGATAAGGTTGCCAGGGGGTCTGGGTCAGACCGACACCTTATCCCAAAATCGATTTGGGTTTCCGATG
Organism: Actinia equina; assembly: GCA_011057435.1. Classification (NCBI taxonomy): domain Eukaryota; kingdom Metazoa; phylum Cnidaria; class Anthozoa; order Actiniaria; family Actiniidae; genus Actinia; species Actinia equina. The sequence continues at coordinate 1,585 of WHPX01000133.1, read as the reverse complement.
ACGTCATGGCTGGGTCCCAGACCCCAGAAACCGACGTTAACCCTTATTTGTATTATACGGGGCCCGGCAGGGGTCCCCATGGATAAGGTTGGCAGGGGGTCTGGGTCCGATAAACACCTTCCCCCAAAATCGATTTGGGTTTCCGATGACGTCATGGCTGGGTCCCAGGCCCAGAAACCGACGCTAACACTTATTTGTATTATACTCGGCCCGGCAGGGGTCCCCATGGATAAGGTTGGCAGGGGGTCTGGGTCCGACCGACACCTTCCCCCAAAATCGATTTGGGTTTCCGATGACGTCATGGCCGGGTCGCAGACCCCAGAAACCGACGTTAACCCTTATTTGTATTATACGGGGCCCGGCAGGGGTCCCCATGGATAAGGTTGGCAGGGGGTCTGGGTCCGACCAACACCTTCCCCCAAAATCGATTTGGGTTTCCGATGACGTCATGGCTGGGTCCCAGACCCCAGAAACCGACGTTAACCCTTATTTGTATTATACGGGGCCCGGCCGGGGTCCCCATGGGTGAGGTTGGCAGGGGGTTTGGACTCCTAGGACACCTTCCCCCAAAATCGATTTGGGTTTCCGATGACGTCATGGCTGGGTCCCAGACCTCAGAAACCGACGTTAACCCTTATTTGTATTATACGGGGCCCATTAGGGGTCCCCATTGATAAAGTTGGCAGGGGGTGTGGACCTCTAGGACACCTTCTCCCAAAATCGATTTGGGTTTCCGATGACGTCATGGCTGGGTCCCAGGCCCCAGAAACCGACGCTAATACTTATTTGTATTATACTCGGCCCGGCATTGGTCCCCATGGATAAGGTTGGCAGGGGGTCTGGGTCCGACAGACACCTTCTCCCAAAATCGATTTGGGTTTCCGATGACGTCATGGCTGGGTCCCAGGCCCCAGAAACCGACGCTAACCCTTATTTGTATTATACTCGGCCCGGCCGGGGTCCCCATGGGTGAGGTTGGCAGGGGGTGTGGACCCCTAGGACACCTTCCCCCAAAATCGATTTGGGTTTCCGATGACGTCATGGCTGGGTCCCAGGCCCCAGAAACCGACGCTAACACTTTTTTGTATATTACTCGGCCCGGCAGGGTCCCCATGGATAAGGTTGGCAGGGGGTCTGGGTCCGACCGACACCTTCCCCCAAAATCGATTTGGGTTTCCGATGACGTCATGGCTGGGTCCCAGACCACAGAAACCGACGTTAACCCTTATTTGTATTATACGGGCCCGGCAGGGGTCCCCATGGGTGAGGTTGGCAGGGGGTGTGGACTCCTAGGACACCTTCCCCCAAAATCGATTTGGTTTCCGATGACGTCATGGCTGGGTCCCAGACCCCAGAAACCGACGTTAACCCTTATTTGTATTATACGGGGCCCGGCCGGGGTCCCCATGGGTGAGGTTTGCAGGGGGTGTGGACTCCTAGGACACCTTCCCCAAAATCGATTTGGGTTTTCCGATGACGTCATGGCTATGTCCCAGGTTCCAGAAACCGACGTTAACTCTTATTTGTATTATACTGGGGCCCGGCCGTGGTCCCCCAATGAGTGGAGGTTGGCAGGGGTCTGGGT
>WHPX01000132.1:15000-35681 GCA_011057435.1 Actinia equina | reverse complement strand
CCAAATGCGACAATTCCATACTTACAGAAAGGGAGGGATTCTACTGCGGATCAAGGGATACCTTTGGCAGAACTTATACATAAGAGAAGACTTTTCTCCATTGTGTAACTATGAACCAAGTCGCAATAGACTTCGTAAGAGGATGCGACTTTCCATTTCACAGGTATGGCTGTGTCGGTAATTGTCTTGCCCGAGGCACATAATAAGATCCCAATGGGTCAGACTTTCCAAAAGTTACTGAATAGTTTGGCATATTATGTTTGAGGGTCATTTCGTGCGGCACTCCCGTGGTGAGAGTATAACCGTGTTTTGCTAATTCCTTGCCAGTGTGATTGGTGTGTAATGTCCATCGGGCAGCAATACGCCTTGATAATTGCCGCAGCCTTTATGCTCAGTGACCAAGGCATTGACTAAATTATACCAAGAATTGTACAAAGAGCAACTAACCAGCCGAACCTTATGGGCTTTAATGGGGGATTCAGATAAGTGGTAAAGTCATTCTTGTCGCTTTCCAAAAAGACGATCATTATATTAGATACGCCAAAGCTACGCCTCCTGCCAGCCCTGCGACTCCTACGAAGACCAACTCGCTATCTTTTTGTTTCTTAGAAGGCTGGTAGTAATCCTTAAACTGGGGCTTTCTCAACCCCGTCGATGCCGCGGGTGTGCTTGCGCATAGAGCTTAAAGGCGTAGTCTGTATTCTCGGAAGTTCTTATCCGCCTGCATCTTGTCTTGGTAGTTCTTATTCAACCAATCCCTGTAAGCTTGTCTTTTTTCATTCCAAGCCGCCACGTCCCTTTGATATTTCTCCAGCGCTAAGTCGTGTCTCTTCCTTTCGGCGGCTAAATCTCCGCTGCGATCACCTCTAACTAATCTATCCAAATATTGACCACCATAATTAGCTCCAGTGAATGCTAAAGCTGCAATAACTCCACCTGCGACCACGCTAGCCATTTATACATTAGGCAGGTACTTTTCCTTTCGTAGGTAATCCTTTACCATGATAGCCCCGCCTACGGCAGCGGTCATCTTAGCAAAATTAGCGAAGCTCTTGCTTGGGTCTTCAGTAAAGTCTTCTTTGAGCACTTTCTTACCTACCCAACCAATACCCGCAACGATGGAAGTAATGATAGCTGCCTCTTCAACAGTTTTCAATAACGCGGTTGACATTATATTACAATGCGAGAAGGTTATTCCATCACGGGTATTTTGCTTCTCTTAGGTGGCTCCTGCGTCACATGCACAGGTTCTACCTTTGGCTTGCTGCCTTCCATTGTAAGTAAAGGCTACCTGCTGCTATGATGACTCCCAACGCGCCAATGACGTAGCCCGGATTGATGGAGGATTCCTCTTCTTTCTCTTCTACCTTTTCCTCTTTCTTTGCTTTGTTCTTCTTATTCATCTCTGCGAGCCTCTTTCCGGCAGCGACTCTGCCTGGAGATTTAGCCTTGGTGATTCGTTGCTCCTCCTGAGGTTGCTCTGCCTTCGACTCTGGTTCACTTATTTATATCTAAGGACTTGAAGGACTTGACAAGTAACTTAAGGTAACCTGGGTAAGTACTTGAGAAGGACTTGATAAGTACTTGAGAATGACTTAAGTAAGTACTTAAGGACGACTTGACTAAGTACTTGAGGCGACCTGGGTAATTCCTGAGGACGACTTGACTAAGTGATCAGGGTACCTCAGCAAGTGCCGCCTGGAAGACCTTTTCGACTTCTCTGTCCTTCTTGAAGTCCTTCCAAGATGTTCCGAAGGAACCTAGTACCTCCTTCAAGTCGACATGCTGAGCTACGTGAAGTGCCGCAGAGGCGACTGCCATTAACTTACCGCACTTCAAGACAACCACCCGCAGGTTATCTTAAGTTCTTGGGCGATGACATAGTCCTCGCTTATGTCCTTCCGCAGTTGCTCCACGTCGTCTATGGGCAGCGCAAGTCCAAGGAGCTTGGTGGCAAGTCGGATGGCGGAATCTGCTACGGCGTCCGTGGTCTTACTTGCAAGGGCAGCCTCATACCTCTTATGGAACTTTTTGACTTCCTCTTCTGACAACTTGTTAACTTGCTCATGGGTAAGTTCCTTGCCTATCATTTCTTTGCACTTCCCAGAAGACACAAGGACGTTGAGTTGTTCCTTAAGGTTACTTTCGTCTAACTGCGCGGGGGACTTCATCTAAGAGCTGCTCAATCTCCATATATGTTAAGGATACGGAAACCTCAAAGAAAAGATCATCTTGGAGGTGCTCATGCGTCTTTAAATGCCGCATGTATGCATGCAACTGTTCCTTGCTTATCTCGCCTCCATAGTCGCTTAAGATGGTTTCCAGGTCTGACTTGCTCGGAGTATAAAATACGACAAGTGAACCTATGTTTTCCCTGAAGGGCTTAGAGACGCTGGTAAGCTGCTGCGAGAGCAAACCAACGCTAATATTGTCGTGTCTGCCGCTAAAGGCGAGTTTAACGAGCTCTGACGTGCGTCTTTTTACGTCGTCCCCGCAGGCAATGTCATCCAGTATGAGGAGGGTTTGCGTATCTTTAGGGAATTGTTTGTGCCAGAATTTAAGGTGGCTGGATAACTCATTGGGGTCCAAAATATCTACAAAGAAGTCGTCATCTTTCACTCCTATGCCCGTCCAGGTGCGGTTATTCACGTAGGTGGGGCAGAGCAGCACTATGTAGTCAAAGCGGTATCTAAAGGGTCCTAATAGCTGCTCCACGACGAACTGGGTCTTTCCGCAGCCGGTGGGTCCTACTATCAGAGCGTTACAAGGCATGTGATCTGGGTTCATTTATATCCCTTCTTTCGAAGGGAACTAGAAGCAAATTTATTTGCTGGTATATATGGAGCCAGTGGAAGCAGTGCAAAGAATTGTCGCCGACGCAAAAGATAAAAGAGACACCATAGAAATGCAAAGGGAGGAGATAGACCGGTTAAAAGAGCGCGTGCAGGAGTTGTACGACGAAATGTGCGGCCTGAAGCGCGCAGAAAGGTTTGGTGCGCTCTTGACGATGGCGGGCTGGGCAAAAGAGTCCGTGAAGGATTTCATGCGGTATCCCCTGTAGAATGTTGACGTTTAGGTTAAATCTTTGTTAAGGATGCCTGGAAACTATTTCAAAGAGTGTCTCAGAATGTTGACGTTTAGGTTAAATCTTTGTTAAGGATGCCTGGAAACTATTTCAAAGAGTGTCTCAGAATGTTGACGTTTAGGTTAAATCTTTGTTAAGGATGCCTGGAAACTATTTCAAAGAGTGTCTCAGAATGTTGACGTTTAGGTTAAATCTTTGTTAAGGATGTTAAATGGAGGCTAAGATATTGTTAAGTATATATGGACTGCTTGTTGTGTAAGAAGGTGTTCAGCACCAAACAAAGACTTCAATACCACGTTCGTCGCGGCGTTTGTACAAAGAAACCCCTTAGCCGCGCTTGTAAGGATTGCGGTAAGGAATTCAGCACCGTTCAAAAGATGCAACAACATCAGGATAAACGCATTTGTGGGCTTTGTAAGGACTGTAATAAGGAATTCCACAACCCCTTCGAAATGCAGCAGCATCTGAAAAGGGGCGTCTGTAATCGAACCAGACAGTGTAGTTTCTGTAATAAGATACTTAGTAGTCGTCAACGTTTACAGACGCACCGGAGAACGCATGAAGTGAATTATAGGTTTCTCTCCCGCGCTTACGACTTGGAAGGCGTGGATTGCTACCAATGTGCGGATTTGATGTGTCGCTGCCCGCATAAAGAGGATTACTTAAGGAATCGCATAGATTACCATAAGAGGATAGTCCGTACTTTCCCCTCTTTTGAACGCGCCGAAGGCGTTCCGTGGACTAAAAGGGAGTATTGGAGGCAGGAGTGCGATCGTTGTGGTTGTGTTAGAGAAGAGGAACATATCTTCAACTGCCTTAACAAAGAGTTAACCTAAACGTCAACATTCTGAGACACTCTTTGAAATAGTTTCCGGGGTGTCTTAACAAAGATTTAACCTAAACGTCAACATTCTGAGACACTCTTTGAAATATATGATACGCAATAGCATTTCTTGGGGCCTTTAATAGTAAAGCAGGGTTTGTGCAAAGAGTCTCAAATCCTGATCTTATTTTTCTTGTTGTTTGTTAGGGATCAACATTTAACAAAACAACAATAAAAATAAGGACCCCTTTTAAAGGTATATGCTAGCCTACGCAGCCGCATTCTTTGGAGGATTCCTAATCGCCCTTTCAATATATGGACTGTATTACATGCGAACTACCAAGCGACTGCACAATCCCTGAAACCCCCGCAATTCGTGAGGAGAAAAAATACACCTGCCTTCATTGTGGCAAGGTATTTCCCGAAGAATCCTTTGTGGGGCATTGGTGCTCCGCGGATCCTAAAGCGCAGCGGACTTTAGCAGACGCGCTTAACTACAAAGAGGAGATGGAGTGACCCTCCTTTCAATGTCGAACTCCCACCTCCCATTATTCTTACCATGCGAGCGCAGATGGGTGAATTCCTCGCCCTGTATGACGTACCTGACCCTATCAGGCGCCCACAGGGAATACTCTATGCCGTCACTGTCTTTGAGGACCAGCCGCAAGCGGTTGATATCCTCGAAGACGACATAATTTTTTATTTCATACGCAATACCTTCTATTAGATCTCGCCAATGTATTTGCCGCAGGCTCATTATACCTATGGAATATCTTTAAGTGCGTTGCCAAGGTCTGCGAGGTCTTGAAGGCCTTACAGCACCACCTGCAAGGAATTCGTAGGCGCTCTGCATACTCCGTGATCTCCCTGCAAATGACGTCGTAGTCGCTGCTAATCATTACCTTATAACCGTTTTCTTCATACCTCTGTAAGAGTAGTCGCTGATCCTCGGATAATACCCCGTTGCCTTTTGGAGTCTTCAGCTCGATGCAGAATCCACGGTAATGGGTGTGCGCATTCAAGATGAGCAGGTCGGGCTGACCGCGTTGATATCCTTTCTGCCAACACTTTATACGTTTGCCGTCCGAATCCTGCAGTTCGCCTAGACCAGGGGTCACAAGCATTTGGGGTAAAACCTGCGGATGTAGTCCACTACCTTTTTATGCAGGTCAAACTCATTTTCTATTTTGAATACCAACTCGTTTGGACCGTCAAACCGCTTTTCTATTGCATATCGACCGTCCTTACGCAGCGCGGGTAGGACCTCTTCGAATACCCAATCCTGAAATGCTTCTGCCTTTGGCATCTTTGAACTACATATTAATTGATAAAACCCAGGTTCGGATATGAACACGGAATGTGGGTGAATAGTAGAAGGGATGCGATTCGTTACCCTTAGCTCACTCAGCCTTTTCTTATGTTTTTCAGAGACGTGGTCACTAATAGCTTTTTGGTGTTTTCGTATCCTAACGCAGACGCCACCTCCTTTGCTTTAAAGTAAGGCTTGTCGCCTTGCACTATGCATTGCAGTTTGGTTTCGTTGTTTTGAAATACGCGAAGCATATTATACGTAAGGAATATTTTAATAGGCAACGCTCTTTAGCTGATTCATTTCCACGCTTAACTGCGCGTCAGACACCACGAAGACGTAGCAGTTTATCTTGTCGCTGTCCTGCGCGTCAGTATTCTTTGTGCGTTTGATCTCCAATGTTATGCCATCCTGCGTGTTTACTAAACGTAAACCCTGACCATGTAGGTCTTCGTCGTTCGTTGTGCGCATGTCGATCCACAGCGCGTACTTATCATTAAAGAATTCCTCAGGGCTAATTTGGTCGCCAAACTTACGCTTTGCCTCTCTGTAAATGTCTTCAGGCTTTATTCCCTGCGAGTAGACCTTGTTTGGAACGCCGTTAACGCTTACTCCTACGTTAGTAATGTTGGGGTTATGAAAGGCTTCGGAGTCGCGCTTACCGGCTTCTAAAAACTTCTGTACAGTCTAACACTACTCTGGTGGTGGGATATTTGTTAAACTCTGCAGGCATATTTCTTCTCACAAGGTCTTGAGAAGGGAAAGGAAACAAAAGTTTCAGTTCATGACTTAAAAAGACAATCCAAGTATTACATATGCTTGAAGCTAATGACTGACTAACTCCGAATCTATCTGCAAGATCAGATAAAAACAATCCAACTCTTAATCTGACAAGTACCATGAATAGTTCATTCAAACCATCAAGCTTTCTGGTAGGACCAGGTTTCTTTTTTACATTATTTTCATGATATCTTGTAGACAGCTTTAAATTTTTTTCACCTTTCCAATACTGCAAATTCTGTACTTTAGGCTCAAGATATCTGTAGAAGGCTACTAGTGCATTATGATTTTCAAATCCTGTGTAAAACGAGATGGCGTTATCATCATCTTTATATTTTTCGAGAGAAAAATATTTGCTCTTGTGATACTGACATTCATCGTTTAATGACTGTACTTGTTTCTGAAGTCTATCTACTTGCATCCTCAGCTCTTTTATAAGTTCATCCTGAGAGTTTTCTTGGTAGCCCTAAAGGTAAATTGGAACACTAGTTATTAATCTCCAAAGCTCACAAAATAAAGTGTGTAAAATTTATTGAGATGTAAGTTACATTGCCATAACACATTTACCTCCATATTATCGATGTTTTCCACTGGAACTTCAACATCCTCTTCGATATTACAACTAGTTACAATATCTTCAGTTCTTTTGTCCAGTGTCTCAACTTCTCTTGATTTAGGAAGTGCTCTTTTGTTGGTATCTTTAGGTTTACTCCATTGATGACCAAGCGATGGTTCCGCGTCTGCATGATGTAGATTTCAAAAACAATAATAAATCTTTTGCTTGATCCGGTTTGCTTATATCACCAAGAAAAAACGCAAGTTTAGCTTTAAGCTTACCTTTTTTTAGTTTCTTGATCCCAGTTAATGTTTTATAAATGTCATTTTCCGAAAAATGACTACTGCAAACCACTGTTGACCTCGTGATATAGAAACCATCATGGCCGTGCCGTCTCTTCATAAGATTACACCATCGATTTTGCTTTGATTTGTCACTCGGGAAAGAGAAAAAATTCAAGTCTGGATTCTTATAAAAAGCGTTCGTACAGCCATAGGCAGCACATTGCGGACCTACGCTTTTTCTCTCGTTTTTCAAACGTTTTGAGCTCATTTTTACTTGAACAGTTACCGGAACTACAGTATAAACTTTTCAAGCCTTTCCAGACTACTCAAGGTCAGCCTCGCTTTCGTGCAAATCCAAGATGGCGTCCAGGTAACCGTGAAATGGACTATTTTGGAGCGATTTTCGTCCAAGTGGCCCTTTAAATTAGAGGTAGAGCTTCTCGTATACTCAACCTTCGTTTGTAAAGTTTTGGATCGATTACCTTGCCATCCAGGGTTTAGCTCGATATTACCAGATAGCAACAACAATCTCCTAGCTGCAAACGTATTAAGATAGTACAGAACTTGGGATTTTGATAGTTTTCGCTTCATAGAATGGACAAACCATGTCGCTCTAGAAGGCACAAAAACCATTGATTCGGCTCCATTGGACAATAGTAGATAAGTACAGATCTTTGTCTTTCAAATTTCATCAAGTCGTATATGGTGAAGTCATCGAATATGGGCGACCAGCGATGCAAACAAAACGTCCCTGAATAAGTGAAGTTTCTATACTTTTCCAATATTTGAGACGATGTCGTCTGTCTCCAGGACATTAAATGTCTATGGGAGACCGCTGGATGCGCTGGACCACCTCCAAAATGACAGAAAGCGAGAAATGCAAGAGCGCTCAAAAGAGCGTGACTTCTTCCCATGACAGCTTGCTCTATCTTGCTCTTGCTCATCTTAAAGATGGCATACAACTTAAAACCATGGGACATCCCTACCACTTTTGTATGGTTTTTCTGTTTTTGACTTTATTCGACTGAATTTCCTCTACGAAATGTCCAAATATAGAAATCACATTGTATTAAACTGTGAAGGTTTTCTTGACAACAAGAAAATTGGTCCCCCCCTCCCCCATTCCCCACTTATTTGATATTTACAATTCATGCGTTAACTGCAGTAATGACAAATTCACTATGTTACATCAGTGACAAAACCCACCTTGTGTCACCCATACAATATCTTGGTCAAAAGCAGTGTTGACTGTGGGTGTTATATACGGAACATTAAATGTAGCCTCTGTGATTGCAACGAAAGTTTAGTCCTCATTAAGAGGGCATATTTGTACCCATTTAGGCTCATTCGAGTTACGACAATTTTCAGACAAAATGAATTTCCTCTTTTCAAGCACTGAAGAATATGCATGTGGCTGATGAATGGCTGGTTACTGCAAATCTGTTTGGCTGGCTGATGGGTGCTTGTGGGCTAGTCATTTGCTCTGTTATTATTATTCTCATGACATGTCCTCAACATATGCATGTAGGATATATACAAAAATGCAATAAGTTACCATTTTACAAAGCCTTTTGCAATTGTTAATTTTATGAATATGTGACGCTGTTCAGAACGGTACTGTTTTTTACTAAGTATTGCGCCTTCCTTCCCAGGGAAAATAAGGGAAACACAGAAGTAATATTCTAATGACAGCATTTATTATGAAAACGAACCTTAACGATAAACGATAAACTTAAAGCGCTAAACTAGAAACGTATTATACTAACTTATTGTACTAACTTATTATACTTGATTCAGAGTTCTGGTTCGATGCTCAATGTTCAATGTTCAATAACTGCTCACCCAAACGTTTGCTGTCGTTAAACTTCCACCAACAATTTCTTCTGTATCTGTTAACCCACTACCCTGTCTTCGAATAGTTGACGAGGTTCCTTATATCCTGCTCCTGCTCCTCACAGCTCTTGTACGATCTTTCGTTGAACAGAACAACTGACTCCAAAACAACTGAACTTGCTTACGAAATATTGTTCCATATTTAATGAAACTCCAACAACAGAAAGACTTAAAGCCTAAAATATAAAGGATTATGTCATTTCTTTCTTCTTACTAATCCTTACAAATCCTTGAAAAGCGCTGCCATTAGATTATTATATTTTAACTCTCGAGGGGCTTCAATTATTTCGTCACAGAATGTTGTAGCTATGCGTTTTGTATTGATTGTGGCCATGGATTTCTTGAAAGAATATCTTTACGTAAGTGCAAAGAAGTATCAATCGATCGACACTTTAAAATCAACTGTTTCACCTAAGGACGAACCATCAATTGAAAAGGTGAGCAAAAATCAGTGGCTCTATTATAGTCAATGTCATTATAAAGTTTATTAATAAAGTTTCATGTACGTATTTTTACCAGAAACGGTTTGATTGTACGAGATTCTATAAATGGCTGCTCTACAATGTTAGTCAGTCAGTCGGTCATTTTATTTAGTGAGGGTAATTCGGTACGTTGATCACCTATAAACCGAAAACCAAGAAGTAATCCAAAGTGAAAGAAGAGCATTTTTGTCAAGTGACTAAATTTGAGCCTTTGGGGACGGGAAGAGAGTTTTTGTCAAGTGACTAAAACTACTTATGGGGGTCTCAGGGGAAGGATACAATAATTATGCAAAAACTGTATGGAACTGAGGTATAAACGAACGCGATCGAATTTCATAATGCTGAAAAGATTTGTTTGTTTTATTTTTTTAAGTCTATGAAATGATTAAGAGAACGCCAGATTTAATACAGTTTAGCTGTAGATCTCGAAACTGTTTTCAGATTTTAAACGAACGGAACTTTACTAGCAAGGAAAAACTAACTAGTACAATTTATGTAAAAGCAAAATGTCGTCGAGTGCTAATATGGGTAAACTAACTTGTAAAGTTTATATGAAAGCGAAATGCTGCTCAGTGCTAAAATGGGTTCGAAAAGGGATTTCCCCCGGCTATTTTCGGGGGAGAGATGCGATTGCGGGAAAATGAACCGAAAAAGGCATGCCCTAGTTACGTAAACGTTTTTTTGGCTTTTGATTAAGTATATACGAAAAAATATACACGCATAAAAGCGTATGTAAAATAAATTAAAGTCGAAGGTTTTTTAGGATTTATGATATTGCAAACCATTGTCAAACGACCGGAACTTGGCAGCTAGCAAGGAAAAAATAACTAGTGGAGTTCACATACAAGACATTGGTTGTTTAGTTTAATTTTTTTAATTGCAAATACATATAACTATCTTTGTTTATCTATGTTTATCTTTTTCTTCTATTAGAGGGCGGTGGTTGACTCGGAAGTCGCATTTCGGTCGTAGCTAGTATGATAAAACAATTAGCGCGTGGTTAAGATATGTGGAAGGTTTATTACACAACAATGTTTACGGCGTTCAAATCGATTGGTTTTACACACAGAAAAGTAAAATCCTAGAAAAAAGACATTAAGTTAAACACTTATAACACCACGAACAAACGAGGCACATTTAGCTCACAAACAATGCGAATAGAAGACAAAAAACAAGATGAAAATTAAGAGAGAACAAACACTTACCAAACGATGAACGACTCACAATAAGCACATGGCAGACAACACGGCGCGCGGGGTTAATCGGTTAGGGAACCACACGGACACTGGACATACTGAAACGACGGATATACGCACTAACTCAAAACTGTTGAGAAATGCCTCAACAAGATATAAATATCCCATAAAGTCAATCGGAATCCTGTAACATCTTATACATGCACCAGCGCACTTACACACAGGGAGCCCGGCTATATATTATTTGCTTATTTTAGAAAATCAACTTTGCTCTTTGTGGGTTTCCTGTTTTGTGATCAGTTTCCTTTTACATAAGCTGTAATCAGATCTGCGCTGTAAACTGATAGCCGATTAAATTCAAATCAATAACCGTTGGTAACGCACTCTCTAGTAAACTATCAAAGGAGGAGAAGGGCTGCAACAAAGCAAGTTTTATCGTATGATCATCACCTCCAGTTGCTCGGACCAGCTATTTTAGTACAACCAGCAGGAAGTCTTGATGACTTTCATGTTTCGATTGCGTCATGTCGTTCGAAAATATTAAAGATGTAAAACCCTGTAAACAAGGGAATTCAAATTTTGTGTTTTGGTGAGTATTAGTTATTTCCAATTTTTTTTTAGAATAATATCAGATTTGCGGCACACGCTTAGAATTCGCGGGAAATATTGAACGATACCGGAAATGTCCAGAAATTATATGGAAATTTAGATGTCTCTGTCAACAAGCTGTCAAATTCTTTTGTTTCAAATCGGACGTACATTAGGTACATTTTGTTTCATAAGCTAAGCGGTCCGAGCAACTGGAGGTAAACATATAACTAACACTTAGTTTTTAACTTTCACTTTCTAAGATCGTTACTTTTACGAGTTAAACGAAATAAAACATCCCGACCCAAAGTTTATTTATTGAGCAAACATTACATGGGTTTTTTATTAATAAATTACCTTGATGAATAATTTGAACAGGGGTTTAATAATAGGACTCTTGCTTTGTTGCAGCCCTTCTCCTCCTTGAGTGTTTACTAGAAAGTGCGTTACACACCACAGGCAACCCATAAGAAACAAAACACCAACGGTTATTGAATCGGCTATCAGTTTACAGCGCCGATCTAACTTTTACAGCGCGCAGATCTGATTACAGCTTATGTAAAAGGAAACTGATCACAACACAGGAAACCCACAAAGAGCAAAGTTAATTTTTCTAAAAGAAGCAAAATAATATATATAGCCGGGTTCCCTTTGACTTACACGGAGTTTCAACTTGGCGGTGAAAAATACGTTCTCGAGTCTGTAAATTTGGGAATTGATCAAAGATGAAAGCAAAATTATGTAGAAGCATTCGATCCCTAAGAAAGAATACTACGATTTGCGATCTATTGTGAAGTGTGACGCACCAAACTTATGTTATAAGTTATATCCCAGACGTTTGGTAAAAATAACTGTCAAGTTTGACATGCGAAACTTTTACGCTGCCGCCGACAAACTTTTAGTTTGCACGTAGAATGTGTCATGCGGTCCACCAAGGGCGCTAGGGCAAAAATTGGTGGTTTTTTAGCCGTTAGACTCCGTTATATTGGTGTTTTTTAGCCGCTAGAAAATGTTTGAACTGTTACTTATCTGTTCTGTTATGCGCTGGCTTGATTTGTTCAGTTTTCCCGTCCATATACGCCAAAAATATTGCTGTGACCAACGGTTCAATCGTACGTAACGAACTCAGTACTGTATCCTATACCTGCCTCGTGACCGCTTACGTAAGCGTACGCGTCGGTTAATAAGTTAATAAGTTAATCCAAATCCCCTAGAATAACCAAAAATGAACAGGGGTAGGAAAAGAAAGGCCAATCTATTGTTCTCTCGTCTGCTCGTGTAATAGGATTAAAGTGAAAGGTACGGTGGCAATTTGTTTACTCAGCGATGACAGATGTGTAACCAACGAAACCTAACGAACCAACTTCGGATCCAGCCGAACTGGCCTCGGCGAAACTCGAACCCCGACTCGTGACCCAAACAATCTTATCCGATGACAGCCCCCGGCCGTGACCTTTTACAACGTTCGCGTGTCGTGTTAGATGGTACTGTAATCAATGAAGGATTATCCTCTCTAATCCGCGTTGCATATGATAGCTGGGTTCGCAGGACGTCTTCGATAATTTTAAACGATTACCAACACAATAATAAAGCACTGTAAAATGCATTTCGAAAGTTATTTCTAAGACATTCTTTGTATCGAAAAGATTCCAGACATATGGTACTAATTTTGAAATAGGATCCGCAAATATTGCCGCAAACAAGTACTACAAGCGCTTATCATATGTTTGAAAATCCCAACCGCAGTGTTGTCAGACGACCGTTAAAATCCATTCGTTCAAGATGCACAATTGTATTACGCAGCATTCGCGTTTACTTCTAGAAACTACTTATACAGCGGACAGCCATAATACTAAGAGAAGGTACAGTTGTTATTAATAATTCGTGGATTTTTTGGATGTCAGTTGGAATGGGACTGTTTTTTAAAAACTATTTCTAATTTACAGCCAAAGCGAAACCTATCCAGAATTTAAATGCAAACGGTAAGTTGACAAAAACTTTTCAAAACGTGTTTTACAGTCTAAAAAATCTCAATAACAGTTTGAAACCAACCGATTTTATTGCAGATTGAAGTTGGAGGAGGATCAAAATGATTTGATTATAAAAGCGCTTTTCAATATCGATTCCACTTATCTACTAGCCTCGGAGGCGTACGACGTTTACAAAAACAAGGGCAACAGTACAATGTTATTAACGCAACCAGAGTTTGGACGTCGACTGTTTGCTATTTTCCCCGGGTTAAAAAAGGAAAGACACTTACATAATGGGATACGAAAGTATCCTTTTTCAATATATATATATATATATATACACTTATTTCAATAAAGTTAGTCACCAAAAAAACTAGAAAGCTTAGATCACTGAAGATCAAGGGAATTTTTTAATATCAAACAAGTAAAGCTTTAGATACAATTTGCAGCTCTAGGATGATCAGAAGAGGTGAGACTGTAACTGGTAAAAGATCTAAAATCCCTCAATAGTTATTAAAGCAGTCGAAACATATAAAATGTATCTACCCATAATCCTTGCAGGTCTTAGCTTTGTAGCTTTTCAAGTGACTAACTTTATTGAAATAAGTATATAATAAATAAATCATAAATAAATACATAAATATATAAATATATATATATATATCGAAAAATTCTGATAAATGTTTAATTCCTTTATTCTACCGAAGAAATTATTATAACATCTCCTTTCGGGGTAAGGAGAATATTGGCCGACCACTAGTTGATACTCCAAAATCGCAGCATACATTCACGTTTGATTTCCTACGCCAAAAATGCATCAACAATACCAAGTCTTCGATTGGGCAGCTGAAGTGGCGTTCCGTTACTGGACCAGATGTGGACAGCATTGTGTTAGTGATCGGGGATCATTCAGACGATGAGTTTAAAATACTAAAAGAAATTAATATTAATCGAAATCTAAAGTGGAACGTCAGATTACGAGGGAGGTTGGTCGATCCAGTGCTATTTGGGGACATTCCATCTGAACTTTCAAATTTTACCGAATTTAATTCATTGCTGATACAAGTTCAAGGCATTAAGTTACCTCCCCTCATAGAAACACATCAGAAGGATCCTGCACAAAGATGCGAGAAGAACTTGTCCTTGGCAAGGGAATTAAAGAATTGCAAAGAACGGGAAAGATATTGGAAAAGGATTTCTGAACAGGAACAGCAGAAATTCTTCTGTTATTTACATTTTTTCCAAAATATTTTAGGTGTATCAGCGATTCCTTAAATCAACTGGTGAACAGGCTGATCACTTGAATCTAACGATAGAGTTCCTACGACAAACAAGCATCCTACTGAAGAATTTTAAACATCAGGAACCATATTGGTATGTAAAAACAACTTCAAGTTATTATACCTTGAATATGTAGTCAACAACCATCATTCTTACTCAGTTGCCGTATGCTTTACAGTACCCTCGAAGACCCACGTTTTATCGAAAATGAGAATTGCCTTAACTGGATCAAAGAATGGGAGAAGGATGCTAACTCACAAACACAACTTAAGAGAAAAGAAAAGCAAAAACGGTTTCTGGCGGAACAAACTAAATTTGATGTCTTTTCCATGATTCTTGGATTCAAGGCTTTCTGCGAAAACCTTTTTAAGGAATTCGTCGGTTGTGGGATAGTCACGGCAAGAACAAACCAAGATACACTAGAAAACTTTTTCTGTGGAGCAAGAAGTAGAAACGGACAAAACAACAACCCTACAGCTGCTCAATATGGCAAGTAATGATGTTACAATAGTCAACAAAGTCATTTTTATATCGTCTATACAAAATGTTTGTAATTATTTTTAATTATAAGATGTATAGGTTTGTATAGATGATATGATAATGATTTTGTCATGTATTGTAAGACATGTAATTCCTTTGTTATGTATACCTATTTAAAAAACCTTGACGGTCGCTCTGAAGCTGAAATGACTGAGTCACTAGCTGAGTGTGAACATCTACATTTTATTGTCAGCAGGAACTATACTCTAAAATTTACAAAAACGAATTATGTAGTTTGTTGTAGTATCAGTTAGGATTGTGTTTGTGCAGTCAGAAGAGAGATTCATATTCCGAGATTCAAAATGATCAACGTTTTTCATTCTAATCTCCATCTGTCACTCTGGAGATCACCATGCAGCTGACATCAACTAGAGCACAAAAACACTAAACGATTTGGTACTAAATAGTACTACAAACACTGAATTTTACGACCAATTATGTTGTACCCTTTTTGGAGAACATGCTATTTTGTACTTTAGCTGTCAGTGCAAGCTAGAGTTTAAACAGTTTCTTTGCATCACTTATTTTACAGAGCATGGTGTCAACGCGTTGACTCAAATGCAGCCCTGTGGGGGAAAGAAAAGTAATTGTGCCATGGAGATCCGACTTAAAAAAAATGGGCCTCTGGCATGTGGACCGAGTACCTACAATAAGCTGTTGTATAGAGGATAGTCATGGCTAGAATTGCCCTATTTCACTATGACGTCAAATCAAAACAATCTATTGTTTAAACGCAAAGGATCATGGTCGTCGGAGGGGGTCAAATCAACACAAATTCACCGAAAATTGTTTAAAAACCCATATCAATCCACGAAGAGAAGTAGAATAACCAGAAAACGCTCAGAATATTTTTAGTACATATCAACACATATTATATCTGAAAACCAGGCCATTTTAGATTAAACTGTTTCGCTAGGAGCAAATTTTGTTGGATTTTCTATTGGATTTGGCGATTCTATCCCCCACAGAAACAAGCAGTGACGTCATAGTGAAATAGGGCAATTGAAATGAAACCTTAATTAATTATTCTAGTTATTTCAACGAAATATCAATCGAGTATTCAAACGATTGGGGGTATTCACTAATTAATTGTTTTTAAAACGATGTAAATACAATGGAAAGCGCCGAATGCTTTAGGGATCATTTTGTATTGTCAGCTAGAACCAAAACCACAGACATTAGACACTCCGCTTTCGACATTTTGGAGAGCAAATATATACGTATGTTGTTATTACGTTATCGCCCAAACTCTGGTCTATCAGTATCAGTCCTAAATATCAATATAATCATATAATTATATACCGACAACACTCTATTCGCTTAATGTTTCCAATCGGTCTTATGGAGGTGAGCTTATTCTAAATGACATCGGACTGTGAAAAGGAGCAGAGAATGAGAGGAGGTGGGTTATTATTTGAATTCTATATTTTGACTCTACATTACCAGCGGAGATTGTAAGGTCTCTTGGAAACTAAAGAATTTGGCGTGATTGGTCTAAACCACCCCTTGCTTAGTGTTCCATCGAAATGTAAGCTAAGAAACTCGAAATTTGGATTAAAGACCACTTACGAGCTTTTTAACTTGCATGTTTAGAGAGTCAATCAGTTTTTTCTCCCTTGTGTGTGTCATACCATCTTTGTACTTGACGATATGTGACATCGTATCCCTTTTCATTAAGACGAGAAGCTCTCATACGTGCTTGTGTCACAGAAGTGTTGCCACTTGAAATATCAGCCAAGAGTTCTCTACGGTCCTCGCTTGATGGTAAAAAATTAGCTCTTCTTTTCCTTCTATTTTGTATGTTGACGTTTGAAGAATGAGCGTCGGGCGTCGATGCGTTTGCCACTGATTGCTCATCGTTCGCTGAATTATGAACATGCACTCCACTCAGAGACGCTTGAGCTTGAACAGATGCAGCTATTGTGGGCGAGACTACATTACGGCTCTCTGTCCCAACATGAAGAACTAACGACCTGTAACCTCCCTTTTGTTCAATGAGCTTTAGATTTTCTCTTGTTAGGACTTGACTATGAGGAAAAGTGTTTCCTTTGATTATTTCTTTTGCAAGCGAGTCTATCAGCACAGCCTTATTTCCATTGAAAAATTTGAGACCAGTTGCAGCAAACAAAAGTTTGATTTCTTCACGTTTGAACATTCGAACTAAACACGAAATGTCTCTCATAACATTATACTTCAGGTTTGCGTGAGACATTACCTTCCCAGCACTTGTATCTTGACAAATCTCGGTCATAGAGAGGAGGTTGGTGGATAGCTGTTTTTTGTTTGAGTTTTCTGAGAGTTTCTGTCTCAGTGCTTTACTTTTCTCCCTGGATAGCTCACGCAAAATCTTTTTTTTGAAACTATTTTGTTGGTTATTTAAAAAGCGATTTGTTATTCTTTCGTAAATAACTTCTTGTAAACCTGAAGTCGAGGGCGTCGTTATTTCGTCGGGTACTGTCGTCGCAGGGGACACGTCTTGGGTTGAGTCTTGTTCTTTTTCGTTGCAGAGCTCATCAAACATCTTAACACTTTCTTCGTCCAGTTCACAAACACTATCATCTTCTTCATCATCACCGTCACTGGCTTCTGAATCTACCTCTTCATCGTCGGTAATACCTAAACACGAACGGCACTTCTCATTAAAATACAGCGCATACATGAAATACAGAAATAAAAACTCACAAGCAAGGATATGTAGAATAGATGAATTAGCGAACAAGTGAACGAAAGAATGGGATATTGGGAATAATAATGAGCGAACAAATGAACTGAGGGAGGAAGGAAATAAAGAGAGAAGGCGGAGGGAGGGAGCAATGTTTGTTATCATGGTACTAAATCTTGATAGACATGTCAAGATTGCCAATATTTACCCAAATCTGCTGCTGAGTGGTCAGCTGAAGAAGAAGAAGACTGGATCTTTGTGATGATTTTGCGATACATTTCTTTTGCTTTTGGATCTTCGACAATAGACTTCCTTGCTTTGGCAAGTGATAAATGTACATTGTACGTGCTTAGGATACGAGTTTGGAAAACCTGGTCACACTTTAGCTGTAAATAGATGAAAAATCCAAATACCTCGTCTGAAGGGTTTTTCAAGGCACCCCTGTCCTTCATGATAATCTTTTCCATACTCTCAGGGTATTTTTCGGACAGCTTTTCTTGTGTCATGGAAACCAATATTTCTCGAATACTTTCTTCATTCTTTCTTCTAGTGACAACCTTTTCTGCCTTACTGTTCATGTTGCTCATGATATATCTAGAAGAGCGCTTGATCTCTTTGTGTAGCACCCATCCTCCTACGTATCTTCATGTTCCCTTCATCTCCACTGAATATGAATGATTCATTTCAGGTAGATCATCAGTGGCAATAGGATCTACCCTGTCGAGACTAGAGCAAGATTTCTCGTGCGCGTCTTTTACAAATTCCTTGTAAGTTGACCTCACAAGCAAAGTGAGCCGATGCCTACAATCCGCTGCATTATCCAGTAGTGTAGATATACGGCAGGTGCTCGATGGGGAGCAAGCTGACAATTCCCTTGCCGCTTCAAGAACTCCTCGCCATCTTGGGAACAATTCGTCTGACAGTAGAAGACGGTGCATCTCGGGATAGAACATTTGTTCCCAGAATTTCGTTTCTTTAAGCATGTCTACGTCATCAATAGAATTAATTTGTAAATGTTCCGACATTTTAATCCTCAACCATGAAAGGAAATGGGAAACAGGATACAAGAGCTTTCGAGGATCGTCATCGCACAAAAATAAATTTAGATCTTGAACACATTCTTCGGTTATTGCGGCGGTATTCAGTGCTGTATTCAATATTTCCATTGAGCTTTCATCTCCTAGTAGCTCATCTTCTTCCATGTCTTCAACGAAGTCTATTGTTCCGTTTTCATAGTCGATGGCGTTTTTAAATTCCACCAGCTCCTCGATGGACGTTGTTATAGGAGGACATTGAAGGGGCGGTGTTTCAGGAATTGCACAATGCTTGGCCGGAATGACGTTTTCGTTATAAAACGATAAAACATCTTGGCTTGGTTTCTTAGACAGTGCAGCTTTGTGAAGAGCTAAGATTTCAAGATTGTGACTAGAGATAGCTCTTGACAAGGCTGTGTAAGCCTGACCAAATTCGAAAAAATTGTTCATAGCAACTCTCAGCTTCGGGATAGTCATCCCTTGGCTTTTATGTATTGTAAACGCCCAAGCAAGCTGAAGAGGAAGTTGTTCCCTGGTTGCCAAGATTTCGCCTGTGTTCGGGTGAGATGCAATAAAGGTAGCATTCTTTATCAGCTTTACCTCTTCATTATCAAACTGAACGACCGGATAGCCATGGACGAAGGATACCGCAGTCCCGCATAACCCGTTTACGAGTGATGGACTTATATTCTTTAATAGCATTACTCTAGCTTTTAATTTTAAGGTTTAGTACCTTGGGTGCATTACACATTTTGTCCAACAATTCTGTGTGAAGACCTTGATCTTTTGAATTGAACGTTAAGGTCTGACCTTCCAGGGCTGATAATTTATTAAAGTTGAACAGCGTTGAGTCGAAACGAGTAGAAAACAAAGTTACACTCTCGGTATTGTCATCCATAGCCAATGGCCTTCTAAGAGTACGAAGATAATCAAGACACTCATTGGTATCTTCACCTTTTCGGATCTTCTTGAGGATGGAAACAAATCTCGAGTCGTTTTGCCGATGAATGGTTGTCAGTTCCACGTGAAACTGAATGGCAGATTTCCAAATGGCTGACTTGAAACAAAATTCCTCCTTGGTGTTTCTCAAGAATGAGGTAACTGGTGGTAACTGGAAAAAATCCCCCGACATAACAAGCTGTATCCCTCCAAAGGGAACATCATCTACGTTCCGTACCCTCCTAGCAACATAATCTAGTTTCTCGAAGAGAGACTTACTGATCATTGATACCTCGTCTATGACGAGGCACTTACAATTAAGCCATCTTCTTATGGCTCCTTCATTCCTCTGAACCCTTTCAAAGCACTGTAAAAATGTGCCGTCTCCTACACCAATGCCTACAAACACAAAATATATACATTTTTAGATTGAATCATATGAACTCATATTGACCTCTTGTCAAGCACTAGAAAATATTCTTAAAATGACGGATATAAAATGTAAGTGTTTTAAAAGATATACACAGCCACGGATAAAGCATTTTTGAAGGCTTTCTATATGTGTTTGGGGAAAAATCCGTGTTGACTATAGTGAAATGATTTTTATTTATTGCCGATCGGTCGGCGTGATTATGTAAATATGCGTGATTTTCGGGTCAAATGGACGTTACAAAAACAATCATAAAAAATTCAATTTTCAGTTGCCCAAAAATTTTATTTGATATTTACAAAGAGGAAACATGATTCTTTGATTAAAAGATATTTTCTATTCGTGAATCGATGTAACAGTAGAGTTATTTGGCACGTAATTTCACCCACGCAAAAGTGCTTGAAAAATTAAGAATGATTGAAAAATCCTTAAAATATTTAGTATAAGTCCAAATGTTTAAAAAAAAATGCCTATTGATAAGACATTATCTCTAGTTTATGGAACGTTTCTTACTTGGTTGAAATACACAAAATATTTTGAGATCCAGAGTACTTTTGGAAGTGCTGTAGAATGGCCTTGAAAAACCGGAAGGGAACTTTGAAATCAAATGTAGACGCCTATCTCATAAAATATTTATCTGATCGAGATGAAACTCACACAACGTTGTTAGTTCTTATAGGTCTACATTTTGACGAAGTTTGAAGGATTTTGAATTTTCGCATTTTACACGTCTTACCTGACCGACACGGAAAACCGCTCTTAACACTTCACATTTTAGTCTTTGTAGTCAATTCATTTAAATTATAATATTAAAAAAATAACCTACACT
>WHPX01000132.1:0-10000 GCA_011057435.1 Actinia equina | reverse complement strand
CGCAAGCGCGCTTAGTGTAGCGTTGTCGGGTTTTTTCACTCGCTTTGTCCCAGTCAATCCATGGACGTCCTAGCGGTTCAATATTGCATTCCTCGAGAAATCCATTAAGTTTTGACTTCTTTATGTTGGACTTCTCGTCCGATGAAGATCCTGTGCTACCAGTATCGGTGTCAGAGGGAAGGAAGGTCTCATCTTGGACATGAAGTAACTGCTTTAATTGTGTCGCCAGCTCTTCATCTGATGAAATACTATTACTCTCCTGGAAATAGTGTAATAATGTCATTTTTATACATCTTATGTTATAAATCAATGGAATGAATGAGCGAACGAACAAATGAGTGAATAAGTTATCAATACTGACTGACGTGCTGCTTGATTGATCGCGTGAATGATGGTAGACTACGGGCCGTTAGCATATAATCGACATTTGTGTGTTCTGGAAAAATTAACGCGCAGCATTTTACGAACGTGAACGCGATATTTGATTTTACCAAATATTTGTCTTGCCTGCCAAACTTCAAAGACGCCGTCGGCCTGCCTCAGAGCTGGCCAATTTTCTTTTGTGGAACTGTCAAATTAATAAGACATCTAATAAAAGAGGAAATCCAGTGAAACTCGCAACATTTGGGTCATCGATCCTGTCAAGCACCCTTGATACAACCCCAATTTCAAATAACCGGTGAAAGGTATTTACCTGCTGATCTGCTCCAGCTCCACTGGGATTTAGTTCTGCTACTCCTTCATTTTCACTTGGTAAAACAATTTCTGGAATTTCAACTGGTGTCGTTGCAGTGAGTAAATCACTTGGATTTTCTTCAAGTAGTTGGTTGATATGAGTCTTACAACGTCTACAGATAACTAAGTAAAACAATTCCAGCCACTGGTTAAGATCCTTACTGTTTGATTACTTAGACACAGAAATAAACTTACGTGTTCCAAATGGTATTAGTCTTCGAGTTGTAGAGTAAATAAATTCAGACTCTTTACTGGTGATACCACGATCTCCTTTTGCATTAGCAGTCTTATGTCCTGCTATATCACTAGGGATAGGACAGTTTTTTCTACCACACCTCCAGCCAACTCCACTGTTATTACGGTGTGACGGACAAATAGTCAGAGTGTCGTGGCGCTCGAGCTCTTCCTTTTTGAAAATTCCTGTACAAAAGAAATAATACTTTTTCATTCCCAGGAATTAAAATAAACATTCACATACTGCACTGTTTAAAAATCGAAAAACACTTACCAGCTCTGCAAAGCAACAACTTTTGCTCGCTGTTGATTGCGACATCAAAAGTGTTACAGAATCGTAAATGAGAGGTGACGTCTTTCTTACAATCTTTTAAAGCGATGCACTCCACATCTTTCGGGTATTTCCAGTGTGGCCCACACGGGGTACTAGATTCGATCAAAGACGAATAGCCACACTGAGCCATTGCATGCCCTTCAGTAACGTTGTTTCGTTGACCTGACGACAGTACTAGTTGCCCTTGTAATGTGATATCCAGGAAAACAATATGCTAATGAAACTCATCAGAACAAAGTCCATTCTTCGGTTGTCGCATACGAAAGGATGTAGCAAAACGGCAAATGCTCTCATTTCATTAAAAAATGATATGTTAGGTTCTTTTTGAAAAGATTATCTGAAATACTAGTGGATTAACAATCTAAGGTTGTCCCGTAACCCGCAACGTGATATTGTGTTACAGCGTGACCATCTACGCGCGTGGCTACTTGACCTTTTACGGTCAAATATATTCATATATCTTTCTGTTATACTCAGAAATGCCTCTTAAAAGTAAAAAGGAGTCGTTTTCTTGTGTTTTGTTTTGTTTTGTTTTTGTTTTTTGCAAGAAATAAACCATAAAATAAAGACCGTCATGCTCGGTTCCTTATATATTCATTTATTCATGAACTCACGAATGCTGTAAATAGTCCTAGCGTCTTTAGTTCTGGAAGTTAGAGAATTAACGGGCCAAAAACTATACTTGGTACGATGAAAGCCCAATGATAGGGCTTTCAAAAAATATTAAAATTTATGTGGAAAAAAATATACTCTCTTCAATATAGCGTCGCAAACTAACCTCAATTTTAGGCTCGAAGCTTATCGCTCCTAGTTGGTGGAAGTTGATGGCAGAGATCTTAGCTTGAATTCAACAGATGTCAAAGTGATTTACATCTTTGGAAACAAGAAATGATGAACAATGTACGGACAAAATTTCAATGCCATAGGATTTTTCCTTAGAGCACGAGCACTCCCTAAACATGCCTAATTTTATGGAAATAGAGTCGCCGGAAAATGACTGTCGGCGGTTCTTTTCAACTTTCGCGAAGTTTGAAAAAAATAAAAATCGCCAGACTTTTTGGACATGTATTTCGAAGACTACCCACCCAAAGGTATCTTTTGGTAAAATAAAATGGAATTTGATTTTTTGGTTTTGTCCGGCGATTCTCGATCCTTACTGACATTCGCTCTTAATAACTTGTAAATATAAATCTGTATTATAACTGTTATTTTGAGCACATATGTACATATTTTTGTAGTTTGTATATTTAGTCATATCTTTTATCTGCCATAACTTTATCTCAATTACTAAATAAGGCGCAGAATCTTCTAATTAACCGTTTTGGGTTGTAATTTCTGTTCCTTTCCACTTTTTTTACTGAATGTCTAATTTAAAACTTGTAAATTTTTATGTGTGGAAAAAATAAACCTTTGAAACAGGAACACCTTTGGGGCAGGTACACTAGCAATGTTTCTTGTTAATTCAACCTCGTCCATCGGTTCAACCCCTGCAGCCTCCATGCCACCCTCAACATGTTTTAACATTTAATTAAAATTACTTTCAGTTGTAGCTCGGGGAGGAAAGCATAACTTTTTCTTTGTAAAACTGGCTTAACAACCCAGCGCTTGTACATCTTATAAAGCCCTTGCAACAGCGAGGTTCTCTACTCATTGGGCCTTTTTGAACAACTGCTTGAATTCTGTGTTGAAATTGTTGTCAGTGGCAGCAAGTTGATTACGAGCAACCATTCCCCATAAGAGAAGTGCTCTCTTTTTGAGCAACACTGGAGTATCATCGAATGGTACACTTCCCGGCCTCCTGTGTGGCAAAAGTCAGTCAATCTTGCCAAGCATTAAGTAGCTTTGGTTGAAAGACAACTTCTTCTTAGGCCACATGAGCTGGTGACCATGGCTTGATCCAACATGTGATAGGCACAATTGTGATGGGTTAGGCGAGGATGGGCACACTTTTTGGAAATCTCTGCATCGTTACAGGAATGCTTTTTCACGCAATGGTGAAGAACAGATTTCCACTTTTCTCTCAAAAGTTGCACATCCCCATTGCACGTAGCAGCACACCACCAAAGATGGACGAAAATGAAATGGAATGAGTGCCAGTTCTTAGTATTTTAATTTTGCTAATTGTAGTGGGAACTTTTTTTCGAAAATAAAACAGTATCTCGATGAGAAAAATCCAAATTGAACAGCTCTGGTCTTCATCGTGCTTAGTTTAAAACCATCCATAACAATAAGTCAGGCCTCATGTCTCCATCTGACAATATTGCGTTATTGGTCACAGGAAACGCAGTTCTTGAGTTTGAAACTTAACTAAGGCGGTAGCCAAGTAAGATAATTATTTTCATGTACTAGTGCACGAGCATTCTGACACTAAACCAGCAATTAATTTGATGTAAGGTGCCTATCGTCTTTCTGGAAGCTTTTCAACATCGAGATCGAAATTGCTACAAATCAACCGCAGCATAGCAATATTTAAATTGTTGATCCTATTTTTGCGTACATTTCACAACTATCATGAGTATAATATGTCATTGGGTGAATAAGCTGGCATTCTTGTACAACAACGGAACGTTTGTCGTAGTAGGAGACCTGGTCCTCAACCGCGTCGTCATCGTCAAATACGACTGAATTTGTTGAGATGTAAGGATTTCGTTGATGTTGAATTTTCCAAGACCAAATTCATTCTTGGCATGTCTTATATCTTGATAAACTTGCTAAGGATCTGCTTTGTGGCCTGTTTCCTTACCAATTTTGAATTTTTCGTCAAGGTACTTTTTTTTGGGCTCCCTGAATCAAGAACATTTCTTTGTTGTCTTTAACGCCCATCCCATAGTCATGTTCCTCTGCATCTTGTTTGGGTACTGCTGGGCCAGCAATCGAGGATTGTGTTCCTGATCCCTCTTGAAGCTTTTCCGCATAAAGTATTTTTGCTTCGTCTAAAAGATTAAATCTTCCTTTGTAATTGTATCACGAGTGTCAAAAAAAATTTCCATTGGAAAGGGGAATTTCGGAAAGACACGGTTTCAAGACCCTTTCAACTGAAACATATAAGTAAAAAATCATTTTAATCTATGAAATTAATATAAGCATTTTGGTCATCATCCTTCTTTGCTAAACCAAATAGAACGTCAAATGTCTAGAATGTCTTAAGTTGAGCAGCAGTAAGGGGGACTCGCGATCACCATTCGGAATTGCCCGGGAATTACCCGTGTTTATGCACTAGCGTCCCCCGCGGGAATTACCCGTGTTCTGTTATATGTTGCGCGAAGATTTCCTTACTGCTGCTATGTTTGCGAAGGTTAAAATATTTGTGTCGCAAACGGAGGATAAAATATTCCTTAGATATAGATGGACACCATCAAAAGCATTAGTAACAAGACTGTGCGCCGACTGCGAACTCAGGTGCTGGACCGCTTAGACGCCGACTTTGCCTTCACAACGTTTATGGAGGGAGATACAGATGAGACGATGAGCGAGGAAAGAGCAGAAAGGATAATTGACTTAATGCCCGAAGGTAATTACAGCCTGGAGTTGACGTTTATAAAGTATTTAGACGGCGAGTGGATAATAGAAAAGGGCAGGAATCCAATACGGGCGTCTGGCAGGAAGGACCTGTTCGTTTTAAACAAGGACACGCGTCCTGGGGCGCTGGTGGGCATCGACATGTTGTTCTACGAAGTTGCTTACCCGGTCACCGTGGTTATTTACGGTGCGTATGAAATTAAGAACCCGGACGTTAAGAAGCTCAAACCAATGCGGCATCCGGGTAACTGCGTGGGTAAGTTAGTTAGAGAGTTCTTCGAGGATTCCTCTAGGGGAGGTAAGCTTACGTTGAAGAGAAGAGAAGCCATCAGGAAATGGGAGCATGCTACTCGTAGGGCAGGAGCCACCATTGAAAACATCAAGAAGTTAGAGGTTGCTTTAGAAAGGCGCATACACGTGAAAGACATCACCGACGGCTTCATTTACTCCGGGACGCACAAGTATGGGGGCCGGGGTGCGCCTATCGTAATTTACCAGCATAACGCACATGCATGGAGGGAGTTAAGGTTCCCCAAAAAGAAGGAGACGCGCGTTTACAAGGAGTCGCCGCTTGCAGAACTAATGCACGAGAATTCCATTTGGTTAATGGACGCGGAAGGAAGTCAATTTATGACCCAAGACGGCACCTTGTATCGTCCTGAAGTGGAACAGCTGCGCATTCAAAGCGCCTGTGAGACTTTAGGAGAAGACTTCTCCGACGAAGTGCTTAGCAGTCGCAGTTTGGACTTCTTAGCCGCAAAGAAAAGAAACGGTTGGAAATCCACGCCGGAGGAGTTCAAAGACATAGCTAAAGCTTGCGTAGAACACGGCCACGGCGGTCTGTGGAACATGGAATACGATGAAGACGAATACGTGTCGCTGGATATGAAACATTGTTACCCCGCAAGCTTTAAGGGCCTGGGAGACTGTAAGGAATATTACGACCGTTACGGACATCCAGATTCACAGTTCTTTCGTGTTGCGTTGGATGGTCACTACGACGCCCCAGCAACGGGGTTTGTACGGTTGACCACCTGGAAATTAGCAGCGGGTCTGCACCCCATAATCTATGCGTGGTATGGGAAGCACCTGCAGGAGAAAGAATGGATACCCATACCCCTATTGAAGTTCTTTGAAGAGCGCAAACTTTTAAAATACACAGCGCATGAAGCCATACTTTGTCACAGCGCCTTCACGCAATGGTTACCGGAGCATAACCCCACAGCGCGTGTGGTCATAGGTAAATTCACGCAGGGCGCTAAGGAGGGTGAAAAACATATGCAGCGACGCCTAATAACGGACGCCGGCGAGTTAAGCTTCCTCATAAAACGTGCGCATGACAAAGGAACGATGGTATCCGTAGAGAAATGGGACTACATTGTCGACGATAAGCTACACGAATGGAATGCGCTGTGTTACTACCAAGACCACAGGCCGCAATATTACCACCTGCGTGCGAGTATGTTAGCATATGCGCATATTAACCTACTTGCGATGCTCCTACGGTTTGACAAAGAGGACGTTCCGCGCGTAGCCACGGATTCCTTGTACGTAAAGCCTGAAGTGTTAGAGAAGATGAAAGAATTCTACACCGAAGATGAGTTGGCGGAAAGTGGTCAATGGCGCGTTAAAGATGAGGAGATAAAAGCATGGAGAGAACGTGTAGAATATCACGGAGAACATCTTTGCAGTAGCGTGGAACCAACCGGGGAGCCACTGCCTTCGGTTGCCGACCCCATTTCCTACCAACGCTTCTCTTACCTCTACGGTACGGGAGGCAGCGGTAAGACGACGCGTGTGTTAGAACTCTTTCCTAAGATAAAGGTGCTAACGCCAACGCACCGTTTGGAAAGAGAACTCTGCGAAATAGGCCACGACGCTCAAACGTACCACAGCTTCTTTCGTTGGAATGGCCAAAAGTGGGTACCGGAAGCTATCCACGACATACCACCGGTAATACTTTGGGATGAGATTTGCACCGTACCTTTGGAAATCCTGCAGGAGTTCGTAGAATTCCTCCTTGGAAAGTGTCAAGTGATATTCGCCGGAGATCCCTGCCAGCCTCCTCCAATAGCCGGAGAGATGCCCCACGAATGGCTGAAAGATTTCGTAGACCATGCGGAGGAAATTAACACCGACTACCGCAGCAAGGATCAAGTAAGGAACCTGAAAGCGGAATTAAGGGGGCTCAGTGATGCCGAGCAAAGCAAAACACTGCGCAAACGCGTACGGGCGAAGAAATACGAGGACTTTCTATACGCCTGGCATCCTAAAGATCTGGTGCTGAGCAGCAAACGCGCAGCACAGTCTCGCATACAAAAGGATTTGCTAAATATACACCGAGAGCGCTTCCCTACGCATCCCGTGCCCGTTTGTTATAAACCCCACGACACCCGCATGCAAAAAAGAGACGTCTGGGTACCTGGTACCGACATCCAACTGCAGAACGCAGTAACGCATGACAAAGCCTGGGTGCCCATAGAAAAGGTGGAAAGAATTACCTCCCATCCAGACTGGCGCTTGGGCTATTGCATGACAGTCCACAGCGCGCAAGGGCTTACCATAAGAGAAACCTTATGGATCATAGACCAGCGGCTGTGTTGGAGCAACCTTATCTACACCGCCGTAAGCCGCGTAGAATATGCCAAGCAGTTGAAAAGAGCCTGGGGGCCGCAACTGCGCTACGATAAGACCCCAGAAGACGTAGCCAAAGAGAACATTGCTAAGAAACTCCTTCGCTACAAGCGGCACGACGAAGAAAAGAGTACGGATCCCCGCTATGCGGGGGTCAAATTCGACCTATGCGTGGACGACATCTATAAGAAAGGGGCACGGTGTGCCAAGTGTAACATACCTCTACTATGGAGGTTTGACCCAAATGACGATCAGCAGTTCTCCGTGGATCGTATAAATAATAAGCGCGGCCATTGTAGAGGCAACGTAAGACTGACATGCCTAGAGTGTAATCGGGCGCGTGGAGTAGCATTACTCTGAGTCTTTGGGGACTATGAGCAGCTCTTCCTTGACAAATCCACGACTTGGGCCATCTAGGTAATACAACACGGGTTGCCCTTCCTTGGTGACGGACTTCGAAATCTCATACGTTTCCAGGGACCAGTTAGGATCCGTGGCTCTCTTACTGCCACCTTCGAGTTCCCCCGGCTGATAGAGGTATCTGACCACTATGTTGCGGGGTAGCTTTTTTCCTTCAGTCCGACCGCCCTTGAACTTCTGACGTAGGACTTGTGTTCCACGTGTTTCTTCTTCATAGCATCCTTGGGTTTCATTCCCGTAGCCCTGGCCGCCTCGTTGTTCAAAGCCGCGACGACCTGGGGGAGCCTCTGAGTCCATTCCCTGTTGCGTTTGGAGGGATCTTCCAGTTCTTTCCAATACTGGTACCCAAAGAGACGCTCAGCCAGGGTTTTATTGAATCTTTCGACGATGCTCTGACCCCTGTGGTGCTCAGCTTCGGCTCTCCTAATCTTAGTGTCGTGATCTTTCAGGGTCTTAGTAACGACGCCCATGAACTCTGTCGCCGCATCCACTTGCAGCAGCTTAGGCCATTTCAAAACGCGCTTATAAATCCTACCTAGGGCTTCTGCGACTTCCCCAGAATCCTTGCTGGTTATGGGTTCGGCGTCCTTGTATCTGCTTGCGATATCAACTACGGTCAAAGCGTATTTATAGGTCTTTCTTCTCACCTTGTCGTGCGGCAAGAAAAGCAATTCCGCCTGATGAACTTCATTGGGGGTATTTACGGTAAAGCTGGGCCTGGGAATGTACTTGGGCACGGGAAGATAGACCTGCCAGAGGGTTTGTTTTCTTAGCCAGTTCTTAGCCGTTTCATCTGATACCCTGGCCGCGGTCGCGAGTTTCTTGATGGCCGACGCTCCTTTCCAATAGCCCTCAGGTCCATAGTAAATCCTTTGAGTTTGTCCTCTACGCGGCCCATTATATGAATTCCAGGACGAGATTGATCTTACGTCCGTTAAAATCCACCGTCTTTCCGTCCACCTTAATGGCGATGTTTATGCTTTCTACCAAATTGGACAAGTCATAGCTTAAAGAAATGGGAGTGTATTCTACTTGGTCAAATGGATTACCTTTGGGCAGAAACTTGGACATAAGAGAAGACTTTTCTCCATTGTTGTAACTATGGACTAAGTCGCAATAGACTTCATAAGAGGATGCGACTTTCCATTTCACGGGTACGGCTGTGTCGGTAATTGTCTTGCCCGAGGCACATAATAAAGATCCCAATGGGTCAGACTTTCCAAAAGTTACTGAATAATTTGGCATATTATGTTTGAGGGTCATTTCGTGCGGCAATCATGTGGTGAGCGTATAACCGTGTTTTGCTAATTCCTTAGCAAGGGTGATTGGCGTGTAATGTCCATCGGGCAGCAATACGCCTTGATAATTGCCGCCGCCTTTATGCTCAGTGACCAAGGCATTGACTAAATTATACCAAGAATTGTACAAAGAGCAACTAACCAACCGAACTTTATGGGCTTTAATGGGGGGATTCAGATAAGTGGTAAAGTCATTCTTGTCGCTTTCCAAAAAGACGATCATTATATTAGATACGCCAAAGCTACGCCTCCTGCCAGCCCTGCGACTCCTACGAAGACCAACTCGCTATCTTTTTGTTTCTTAGAAGGCCGGTAGTAATCCTTAAACTGGGGCTTTCTCAATCCCATCGTTGCCGCGGGGTGTGCTTGCGCATAGAGCTTAAAGGCGTAGTCTGTGTTTTCGAAGTTCTTATCCGCCTGCATTTTGTCTTGGTAGTTCTTGTCCAACCAATCCCTGTAAGCTTGTCTTTTTTCATTCCAAGCTGCCACGTCTCGCTGATATTTCTCCAGCGCTAAGTCGTGTCTCTTCCTCTCAGCGGCCAAATCTCCGCTTTTGTCGCCTCTGACTAATCTATGCAAATATTGACCACCATAATTAGCTCCAGTGAATGCTAAAGCTGCAATAACTCCACCTGCGACCACGCTAGCCATTTATAGTTAGGCAGGTATTTTCTTCCGTATGGGGGGGGGGGGGGGTATATCCTTTAGCCATTATATCCCCTACGAGCGCCGGCCATACGGTCCGCGCATGCTTATGCAAAGTAGGTCTAAGTGCTACGTTGCTTGGGTGCTTGAGTTATAAGTCTATCTTTAGCACTTTCTTCCT
>WHPX01000131.1:0-200859 GCA_011057435.1 Actinia equina | reverse complement strand
TTTTTGGTATTTTTTGATCATAAACGAATTGCGGGGGGTTTCAGGGATTGTGCAGTCGCTTGGTAGTTCGCATGTAATACAGTCCATATATTGAAAGGGCGATTAGGAATCCTCCAAAGAATGCGGCTGCGTAGGCTAGCATATACCTTTAAAAGGGGGTCCTTATTTTATTGTTGTTTTGTTAAATGTTGATCCTAACAAACAACCAAGAAAAATAAGATCAGGATTTGAGACTCTTTGCACAAACCCTGCTTTACTATTAAAGGCCCCAAGAAATGCTATTGCGTATCATATATTTCAAAGAGTGTCTCAGAATGTTGACGTTTAGGTTAAATCTTTGTTAAGACACCCCGGAAACTATTTCAAAGAGTGTCTCAGAATGTTGACGTTTAGGTTAACTCTTTGTAAGGCAGTTGAAGATATGTTCCTCTTCTCTAACACAACCACAACGATCGCACTCCTGCCTCCAATACTCCCTTTTAGTCCACGGAACGCCTTCGGCGCGTTCAAAAGAGGGGAAAGTACGGACTATCCTCTTATGGTAATCTATGCGATTCCTTAAGTAATCCTCTTTATGCGGGCAGCGACACATCAAATCCGCACATTGGTAGCAATCCACGCCTTCCAAGTCGTAAGCGCGGGAGAGAAACCTATAATTCACTTCATGCGTTCTCCGGTGCGTCTGTAAACGTTGACGACTACTAAGTATCTTATTACAGAAACTACACTGTCTGGTTCGATTACAGACGCCCCTTTTCAGATGCTGCTGCATTTCGAAGGGGTTGTGGAATTCCTTATTACAGTCCTTACAAAGCCCACAAATGCGTTTATCCTGATGTTGTTGCATCTTTGAACGGTGCTGAATTCCTTACCGCAATCCTTACAAGCGCGGCTAAGGGGTTTCTTTGTACAAACGCCGCGACGAACGTGGTATTGAAGTCTTTGTTTGGTGCTGAACACCTTCTTACACAACAAGCAGTCCATATATACTTAACAATATCTTAGCCTCCATTTAACATCCTTAACAAAGATTTAACCTAAACGTCAACATTCTGAGACACTCTTTGAAATAGTTTCCAGGCATCCTTAACAAAGATTTAACCTAAACGTCAACATTCTGAGACACTCTTTGAAATAGTTTCCAGGCATCCTTAACAAAGATTTAACCTAAACGTCAACATTCTGAGACACTCTTTGAAATAGTTTCCAGGCATCCTTAACAAAGATTTAACCTAAACGTCAACATTCTACAGGGGATACCGCATGAAATCCTTCACGGACTCTTTTGCCCAGCCCGCCATCGTCAAGAGCGCACCAAAACCTTTCTGCGCGCTTCAGGCCGCACATTTCGTCGTACAACTCCTGCACGCGCTCTTTTAACCGGTCTATCTCCTCCCTTTGCATTTCTATGGTGTCTCTTTTATCTTTTGCGTCGGCGACAATTCTTTGCACTGCTTCCACTGGCTCCATATATACCAGCAAATAAATTTGCTTCTAGTTCCCTTCGAAAGAAGGGATATAAATGAACCCAGATCACATGCCTTGTAACGCTCTGATAGTAGGACCCACCGGCTGCGGAAAGACCCAGTTCGTCGTGGAGCAGCTATTAGGACCCTTTAGATACCGCTTTGACTACATAGTGCTGCTCTGCCCCACCTACGTGAATAACCGCACCTGGACGGGCATAGGAGTGAAAGATGACGACTTCTTTGTAGATATTTTGGACCCCAATGAGTTATCCAGCCACCTTAAATTCTGGCACAAACAATTCCCTAAAGATACGCAAACCCTCCTCATACTGGATGACATTGCCTGCGGGGACGACGTAAAAAGACGCACGTCAGAGCTCGTTAAACTCGCCTTTAGCGGCAGACACGACAATATTAGCGTTTGGTTGCTCTCGCAGCAGCTTACCAGCGTCTCTAAGCCCTTCAGGGAAAACATAGGTTCACTTGTCGTATTTTATACTCCGAGCAAGTCAGACCTGGAAACCATCTTAAGCGACTATGGAGGCGAGATAAGCAAGGAACAGTTGCATGAATACATGCGGCATTTAAAGACGCATGAGCACTCCAAGATGATCTTTTCTTTGAGGTTTCCGTATTCCATTAACATATATGGAGATTGAGCAGCTCTTAGATGAAGTCCCCGCGCAGTTAGACGAAAGTAACCTTAAGGAACAACTCAACGTCCTTGTGTCTTCTGGGAAGTGCAAAGAAATGATAGGCAAGGAACTTACCCATGAGCAAGTTAACAAGTTGTCAGAAGAGGAAGTCAAAAAGTTCCATAAGAGGTATGAGGCTGCCCTTGCAAGTAAGACCACGGACGCCGTAGCAGATTCCGCCATCCGACTTGCCACCAAGCTCCTTGGACTTGCGCTGCCCATAGACGACGTGGAGCAACTGCGGAAGGACATAAGCGAGGACTATGTCATCGCCCAAGAACTTAAGATAACCTGCGGGTGGTTGTCTTTGAAGTGCGGTAAGTTAATGGCAGTCGCCTCTGCGGCACTTCACGTAGCTCAGCATGTCGACTTGAAGGAGGTACTAGGTTCCTTCGGAACATCTTGGAAGGACTTCAAGAAGGACAGAGAAGTCGAAAAGGTCTTCCAGGCGGCACTTGCTGAGGTACCTGATCACTTAGTCAAGTCGTCCTCAGGAATTACCCAGGTCGCCTCAAGTACTTAGTCAAGTCGTCCTTAAGTACTTACTTAAGTCATTCTCAAGTACTTATCAAGTCCTTCTCAAGTACTTACCCAGGTTACCTTAAGTTACTTGTCAAGTCCTTCAAGTCCTTAGATATAAATAAGTGAACCAGAGTCGAAGGCAGAGCAACCTCAGGAGGAGCAACGAATCACCAAGGCTAAATCTCCAGGCAGAGTCGCTGCCGGAAAGAGGCTCGCAGAGATGAATAAGAAGAACAAAGCAAAGAAAGAGGAAAAGGTAGAAGAGAAAGAAGAGGAATCCTCCATCAATCCGGGCTACGTCATTGGCGCGTTGGGAGTCATCATAGCAGCAGGTAGCCTTTACTTACAATGGAAGGCAGCAAAGCCAAAGGTAGAACCTGTGCATGTGACGCAGGAGCCACCTAAGAGAAGCAAAATACCCGTGATGGAATAACCTTCTCGCATTGTAATATAATGTCAACCGCGTTATTGAAAACTGTTGAAGAGGCAGCTATCATTACTTCCATCGTTGCGGGTATTGGTTGGGTAGGTAAGAAAGTGCTCAAAGAAGACTTTACTGAAGACCCAAGCAAGAGCTTCGCTAATTTTGCTAAGATGACCGCTGCCGTAGGCGGGGCTATCATGGTAAAGGATTACCTACGAAAGGAAAAGTACCTGCCTAATGTATAAATGGCTAGCGTGGTCGCAGGTGGAGTTATTGCAGCTTTAGCATTCACTGGAGCTAATTATGGTGGTCAATATTTGGATAGATTAGTTAGAGGTGATCGCAGCGGAGATTTAGCCGCCGAAAGGAAGAGACACGACTTAGCGCTGGAGAAATATCAAAGGGACGTGGCGGCTTGGAATGAAAAAAGACAAGCTTACAGGGATTGGTTGAATAAGAACTACCAAGACAAGATGCAGGCGGATAAGAACTTCGAGAATACAGACTACGCCTTTAAGCTCTATGCGCAAGCACACCCCGCGGCATCGACGGGGTTGAGAAAGCCCCAGTTTAAGGATTACTACCAGCCTTCTAAGAAACAAAAAGATAGCGAGTTGGTCTTCGTAGGAGTCGCAGGGCTGGCAGGAGGCGTAGCTTTGGCGTATCTAATATAATGATCGTCTTTTTGGAAAGCGACAAGAATGACTTTACCACTTATCTGAATCCCCCCATTAAAGCCCATAAGGTTCGGCTGGTTAGTTGCTCTTTGTACAATTCTTGGTATAATTTAGTCAATGCCTTGGTCACTGAGCATAAAGGCTGCGGCAATTATCAAGGCGTATTGCTGCCCGATGGACATTACACACCAATCACACTGGCCAAGGAATTAGCAAAACACGGTTATACTCTCACCACGGGATTGCCGCACGAAATGACCCTCAAACATAATATGCCAAACTATTCAGTAACTTTTGGAAAGTCTGACCCATTGGGATCTTTATTATGTGCCTCGGGCAAGACAATTACCGACACAGCCATACCTGTGAAAT
Organism: Actinia equina; assembly: GCA_011057435.1. Taxonomy (NCBI): domain Eukaryota; kingdom Metazoa; phylum Cnidaria; class Anthozoa; order Actiniaria; family Actiniidae; genus Actinia; species Actinia equina. Next base: position 196,700 of record WHPX01000131.1, on the reverse strand, counting down.
GGAAAGTCGCATCCTCTTACGAAGTCTATTGCGACTTGGTTCATAGTTACAACAATGGAGAAAAGTCTTCTCTTATGTCTAAGTTCCTGCCCAAAGGTAATCCATTTGACGCAGTAGAATACACTCCCATTTCTTTAAGCTATGACTTGTCTAATTTTGTAGAAAGCATAAACATCACCATTAAAGTGGACGGAAAGACGGTGGATTTCAACGGACGCAAGATCAATCTTGTTTTGGAATTCATATAATGGGCCGCGTAGAGGACAAACTCAAAAGGATTTACTATGGGCCCGAAGGCTATTGGAGAGGAGCGTCAGCTATCAAGAAACTCGCGACCGCGGCCAGGGTATCAGAAGAAACGGCTAAGAACTGGTTAAAAAAACAAACCCTCTGGCAGGTTTATCTTCCCGTGCCCAAGTACATTCCCAGGCCCAGCTTTACCGTAAATACCCCTAATGAAGTTCATCAGGCGGATTTGCTTTTCTTACCGCACGACAAGGTGAGAAGAAAGACCTATAGGTACGCTTTGACAGTAGTTGATATCGCAAGCAGATACAAGGACGCCGAACCCATAACCAGCAAGGATTCTGGGGAAGTCGCAGAAGCCCTAGGTAGGATTTATAAGCGCGTCTTGAAATGGCCCAAGCTGCTGCAAGTGGATGCGGGGACAGAGTTCATGGGCGTGGTTACTAAGACCCTGAAAGACCACGACACCAAAATTAGGAGAGCCGAGGCAGAGTACCACAGGGGTCAGAGCATCGTCGAAAGATTCAATAAAACCCTGGCTGAGCGCCTCTTTGGGTACCAGTATTGGAAAGAGCTGGAAGATCCCTCCAAACGCAACAGGGAATGGACTCAGAGGCTCCCCCAGGTCGTCGCGGCTTTGAACAACGAGGCGGCCAGGGCTACGGGAATGAAACCCAGGGATGCCATAAAAAAGAAACACGTGGAACACAAGTCCTACGTCAGAAGTTCGAGGGCGGTCGGACTGAAGGAAAAAAAGCTACCCCGCAACATAGTGGTCAGATACCTCTATCAGCCGGGGGAACTTGAAGGTGGCAGTAAGAGAGCCACGGATCCTAACTGGTCCCTGGAAACGTATGAGATTTCGAAGTCCGTCACCAAGGAAGGGCAACCCGTGTTGTATTACCTAGATGGCCCAACTCGCGGATTCGTCAAGGAAGAGCTGCTCATAATCCCCAAAGACTCAAAGTAGTGCTGCTCCACGCGCCCGATTACACTCTAGGCATGTCAGTCTTACGTTGCCTCTGCAATGCCCGCGTTTATTATTTATGCGATCCACGGAGAACTGTTGATCGTCATTCGGATCAAACCTCCATAGTAGAGGTATGTTACACTTTGCGCAGCGGGCGCCTTTCTTATAGACGTCGTCCACGCATAGGTCGAACGTCATATTTTTTTCTTCGTCGTGCCGCTTGTAGCGAAGGAGTTTTTTGGCAATGTTCTCTTTGGCTACGTCTTCGGGGGTGCGGTCATAACGCAGTTGCGGACCCCAGGCTCTTTTTAACTGCTTGGCGTACTCCACGCGGCTTACGGCGCTGTAGATAAGGTTGCTCCAACACAGCCGCTGGTCTATGATCCATAAGGTTTCTTTTATGGTAAGCCCTTGCGCGCTGTGGACTGTCATGCAATAGCCCAAGCGACAGTCTGGATGGGAGGTAATTCTTTCCACCTTTTCTATGGGTACCCAGGCTTTGTCGTGCGTTACTGCGTTCTGCAGTTGGATGTCGGTACCAGGTACCCAGACGTCTCTTTTTTGCATGCGGGTGTCGTGGGGTTTGTAGCAAACAGGTACGGGATGCGTAGGGAAGCGCTCTCGGTGTATATTTAGCAAATCCTTTTGTATGCGAGACTGTGCTGCGCGTTTGCTGCTCAGCACCAAATCCTTTGGATGCCATGTGTAAAGGAAGTCCTCGTATTTCTTCGCTCGTACGCGTTTGCGCAGTGTCTTGCATTGGTCGGCGTCACTAAGGCCCCTTAATTCCGCTTTCAGGTTCCTTACTTGATCCTTGCTGCGGTAGTCGGTGTTAATTTCCTCCGCATGGTCTACGAAATCTTTCAGCCATTCGTGGGGCATTTCTCCGGCTATTGGAGGAGGCTGGCAGGGATCTCCGGCGAATATTACTTGACATTTCACGCGAAGGAACTCTACGAACTCCTGCAGGATTTCCAAAGGCACGGTGCAAATCTCATCCCAAATTATCACCGGTGGTATGTCGTGGATGGCCTCTGGTACCCACTTTTGGCCATTCCAACGAAAGAAGCTGTGGTAGGTCTGCGCGTCGTGGCCCATTTCGCAGAGTTCTCTTTCCAAACGGTGCGTTGGCGTTAGCACCTTTATCTTAGGAAAGAGTTCTAACACACGCGTCGTCTTACCGCTGCCTCCCGTACCGTAAAGGTAAGAGAAGCGTTGGTAGGAAATGGGGTCGGCAACTGAAGGTAGAGGCTCTTTGGTAGGCGCTACGGTGCCCTGGGTGTGCTCGCCGTGATATTCTACACGTGCCCTCCAAGATCTTATCTCCTCATCTTTAACGCGCCATTGTCCACTTTCTGCGAGTTCATCGGCAGTGTAGAATTCCTTCATCTTTTCCAATACGTGCGGTTTCACGTATAGGGAATCCGTGGCTACGCAGGGGATATCTTCTTTGTCAAACCGCAGGAGCATCGCTAATAGGTTAATGTGCGCATATGCGAGCATGCTGGCACGCAGATGGTAATACTGCGGTCAATGGTCCTGGTAGTAACACAAAGCATTCCACTTACGTTCTCTCTGCTCGGCTTCTATGAAATAGTCCCATTTCTCTACAGACACCATCGTTCCTTGATCGTGGGCACGTTTTATGAGGAAGCTTAACTCACCTTCGTCCGTTATTAGGCGCCGTTGCATGTGCTTCTCTCCCTCCTTAGCGCCCTGGGTAAATTTGCCTATGACAATTCGGGCGGTTGGGTTGTGCTCCGGCAACCACTTCGTGAAGCTACTGTGGCAAAGTATGGCTTCATGCGCTGTGTATTTTAGCAATTGGCGCTCTTCGAGGAACTTTAACAATGGTACGGGTATCCATTCCTTCTCCTGCAAATGCTTACCATACCAAGCGTAAATTATGGGGTGCTGGCCCTTTGCTAACTTCCAACTGGTCAGCCTTACGAATCCCGCAGCTGGCGCGTCGTAGCTGCCATCTAAAGACACACGAAAGAATTGCGAGTCTGGATGCCCGTATCTATCATAATATTCCTTACAATCCCCCAGGCCTTTAAATGACGCAGGATAGCAGTGCTTTATATCCAAGGACACGTATTCTTCCTCGTCGTACTCCATGTTCCAAAGACCTCCATGACCGTGTTCTACGCACGCTTTGGAGATATCTTTGAACTCTTTTGGGGTAGGTTTCCATCCATTTCTCTTTTTGGCCGCTAAGAAGTCCAAGCTACGAGAGCTGAGGACCTCGTCTGAGAAGTCTTCCCCAAGGGTTTCGCAGGCGCTCTGGATGCGTAGATGTTCGATCTCGGGGCGGTAAAGAGTACCATCTTGCGTCATAAACTGACTTCCTTCTGAATCCATCAGCCAAATAGAATTCTCATGAATCAACTCCGCCAATGGGGAAGTTTCATAGACCTTAGTCTCTTTCTTCTTAGGGAACCGAAGTTCTCGCCAAGCGTGTCCGTTATGCTGGTAGATGACTATAGGAGCACCTCTGCCGCCGTATTTATGCGTCCCAGGGTAAATGTACCCGTCTGTGATATCTTTTACGTGTATGCGCCTTTGTAAGGCAGTTTCTAATTTTTTGATGTTGTCTATCGTTGCTCCGGCCCTATGAGTAGCATCTTCCCATCTCTTGATAGCTTCTTTCCTCTTTGGGGTAAGCTTACCACCTCTGGAAGAATCCTCAAAGAATTCCCTGACTAACTTTCCTACGCAGTTGCCGGGATGTCGCATTGGCTTCAACTTCTTGACGTCCGGCTCTTTAATCTCATACGCACCGTAGATTACTACTGTAACAGGGTAAGCAGCTTCGTAGAACAACATGTCGATGCCTACCAGCGCTCCGGGCCTGGTATTTTTGTCTAGGACAAACAAGCTCTGCTTACCGGACGCCCGAATAGGATTACGACCTCTTTCTATCATCCATTCGCCGTCGTAATACTTTATGAACGTTAATTGTAAACGGTAATTACCTTCAGGCATCAGGTCTATTATCTTTTCGGCTCTTTCTTCGTCCATGATTTCTTCTGTGTCTCCTTCTGTGAATGTCGTGAAGGCGAAGTCGGCGTCCAAACGATCCAATACCTGAGTTCGCAGTTTGCGCACAGTTTTGTTTTGAATGCTTTTGATGGCGTCCATCTATATCTAGGAAATATTTTAACCTTTGTTTGCGACACTATTTTAACTTAGTAATGCGGGGCACCAGTAAAACCCGTAGAGAGCTTTTCAAATCGAATTACGCAGGCAATACCCAGAACGACCTTACGGGTAATACCCGCGGCGGCCGCCTTTACGTGAGCGCGGGGAATACCCATGTAATTCCGGGGGGTGACCGCGAGTCCCCCTACCTGCTGCTCGAATAGTTCTTCCCCGATTCCAATAGAAACGCCGAACAAAAGTGGGCAAGTTGTAGAGAACCAGGAAGAGGAAAGAGAGCGGAATGAAGAACAAGACATGGAGGAATCCAGGAGCACCAGCGCTACGAATGCAATGGCCATGGATTCCTTCATCACGGAGCAACGGGCATTTAATGAACGTGTTCTAAGATTGCTATCGAACAACTTAGCAAACAATTGCAACGAACAGGAAAAGGCTAAAATACAGCGTTTGCCTCTAAAACTGACGGTAAGTTAATGATATATAACCTCAAAGTTAAGTTTTCGCTTCTCAATTAGCCATGTGGTATCGCTGGCTTATACAAAGAGGGTCTGTTTGTTTTATTTCCCGCCTTCTAGTACCAAGCTACATGACGTAGATTATGTATTTGAGATTATGAAACTTGAGTTGCAAGCTGAAAACAGCTAGTTGAAATTATTCTTGAAAAATGTATCACCACAAATGTCCTTCAATGGTTTTCCTTTATTGTATGCATGTTAATAAATTAAATCAAACTTCTGTAATCGTGCTTAGGGTTGTTTGTTTTGTTTCCCGCCTTTTAGGAATCTGTAAGATCAGTTTACAAGAGCATGGAGGAAGCTACGTCAGTGGAGAACGGAAATGGCAGCGTAAAACTTTGGGATTTTGAAAAACGGTAGAGGAATTTTTTTTTTTTAATAGTTTTCATTGTGTAATATCATTGATCATTCATCCCTTTTTCAGAAAAAAGTTTTTTTTTTGATAATATAATGGTATTACTAGCTTGCTAGCTGCGATATGCCGTTTTGACTTTGAGAATTTTTGACTTTGACTTTGCTTTGGACACACAATGCGAGATAAAGAGAGAGGCAATGGGGATTTTTCACACCTTGCGTGACATTTCAAATACTGCTTCTCTGGTCTCGAAAATATTATAGCTGGAAAGAGCATCCTAAAATTAGTAAATTTTTGAAATTTTGAGGGAAATCCAATAAATACGGATGAAGTTATGAATCTTTAAAGATAACCTTTTCTATAAAGAAATGTATGGAAAATCGTCTTGGTGTACAAGCTGTTGTCCACCACATACATTTCCTTATAAAAAAGGTCAATTTTAAAAATTCATAACTTCATCCGTATTTATTGGATTTCCTTCAAAATTTCAAAATTTACTAATTTTAGGATGCTCTTTCCAGCTATGATATTTTGATGACCAGAGAAGCAATATTTGAAATGTCACGCAAGGTGTGCAAAATCCCCATTGATTTTGTTATTATTGAAAGTGGACTTTTAGTAACTGGGTTTTATAAATTCTCTTATATAATTGTATCTTTCAGCTTTGACTCCAAAGAAAATGCATCTGTGAATGATGCCATTTCAAGAGGTGTTCAAAGCACAGAGAAAAACTATCCATCAGCACAGTTAAGAGGTTTGTTTGATTTCATTGGGGGGGGGGGGGGGGGGGGGGGAGGCTGGTGTTGCATTTTCTGACTAGCATGTGCTGCTACAGAACTGTCTCAAGCATGTAATTTAAATTTAGATTACTTATAACTCCCTTGCCACAAGAGGTTTTCACTGGTTTCTTTAGATACCTCCTTCAAAACCAGTGCTGTTCAAGCAAACCCCACAGAAAGAGCACCTTTCAGGGATTGAGTAATCTCCAATGATTCCTTTTGGATTTCAGCTGCAATAAGGACACATTTTAAAACAAAAAAACGGAGGTACGGAATGGAGAAAAAGAAGCTTTCACAGCAATATTTAAAGGCCCAAAGAACACGAAGCAGACTCAACACAGTAAGTGTATCTGCTTAGTTCATGCTTGACACATTTTTCATGGAGTTTTATCCTGGATAATTGCAAATTCAAGGTTTTATATATATTGTCCCTGATTTAGAGTGAATCCATTAAACCTTTGCAAAAGATATCAGACTGCCTGCCCTTAGTGGACACTAATCATTTTCTTTTGTGTCTATTTGACTATGACACTATTTTTTTTATGGGTGTAATGTCTTCAGTCTATATAACTAGATATGCAGGGTTTCCACTGTCAGGGAAAAGTCAGTGAAATCCAAAAAAAAATTGTTCAAAGTCAGGTAAATTTGACTCTGATAAGTGAATTTTTGCATTTTACCCAAAGTCAGTGAAAAGTCAGGAATTTCATGAAATCATTTTAAATTGAGAATTTTTAGTTGGGCTTCCTTTGGTCTAGCTACCATAAGAAGATATTAATTACGGTATATTATTTTTCATAAAATAAGTGTCCACTGTGGTCATTGAAAAATGGTGTTTGGTCAGAGAAAAGTCAGGAAATTTTATTTTACTGGATGATCAGGAACCCTGATATGTTAGTTCACATGTGTTCCCCATCCCATCTCCCTCAGTTGATCTCTTTTAATGAAGAAAATATGTCTTTTACCTTTCAGAAACGGCTGCAACGGCAAAAGGCTTTGAATTCTTCCACGTCCATACCAGAGGAAGAAAAGAACAGAATAAGAGTTGTTTTATCAAGAAATGTATAGTCAAAACGACGCTAACATGACGGTGTTGAGTAAATGACGTCACAGCGTAAAACTGCTGTACATAATGACTCGTTGGCCGTGAGTCAAAAAATTAATGGCGGACGAAAATAAATCGTAAAATTTTGGCCCTTCCCTTTCGAATATTAGAAAGATATTTCAGTGAGAGGTTCTTAATGTGTTCAAGATTATTTCAGCAAAGTTCCAGCTCGAATGAAAGAGTTTTAATTTTGGAACGATTTTCGTCCAAGTGGCCCTTTAAGCATTCCCGTGCATATTTCTGAAAGGATGAATACGCATAGGCATGTGTTCCGGGATCCACTGAACTGCATCAACATCAATAATAATGGACTGTCTTGTCTATAATCGTATGAACGAGCTGAGCTTTTTTCTTATGAATACGCAATCATTAAATAACAAAGCCGCAGAATTTACAGATTTCATCTGTGATCATAAGCCTGATATTGTTGCTTTTACTGAGACCTGGTTCCTTCCAGAACTCTCCGTTATGATCCATTATGAGCAGTGAACTGTTCAAGGCCATGATGGCTATGTTGCATGTGGTTGACCCACTAACAGAGAATCCTGGCGGCGATTACTTACGCAAAGTCAGTGGATTTATAGAATATATCAAGAGCAAATAAAAAGCCCTGTACCAGCCATTTCAAAATATTTCAATTGACTAACGTATAATAAGATAAAAACATAGATCTGGCCTAAGGCAGTACATCAAGAATAAATCAACTAAATGGGGTATCAAACTGTGGGTGCTGGCAGACAATGCTTATGGATATACTTATAACTTTGATGTGATGATATAGTTATGAAACTTATTACTGGATTGATGAATCAAGGGTACCACTTATATTTTCATAACTTCTATACTTCTGTACAGCTGATCAAGGATCTGTTTCTTCGTGGTATCCCTGAAACTGGTACAGCTGCAGAAAACAGAAAAGGTTTCCTAGAGATCATAAAAGGTAAGAAATGGGCGACACCTATCGAAAGAGGAAGTGTTAGATGGGCCAGAGATGCGTATCTGGCACAGCAATGGAAGGACAATCGTCCTGTTACAATTCTGACATCCATCGAAAGAGCTGACAAGTTTGCGACAGTCTCAAGAAAAGTGAAGGTAAATGGTCAATGGCAAAATAAAGATAACATGAAGCAGCCCAAAAGCATTGAAAGATATAATAATATTATGAATGGAGTAGATCGTTCTGAACAATTGATTGCTAAAAACAAGTCTTTGCAAAAATGCATGACATGGAAGGTTCTTTTTTCCCCACATGATTGACATTGCAATTGTGAACAGTTATATTTTATTTCAACTGCATCGCTCTGAACATCCTCAAGATGAATCTCTACGAAGAAATAAGAAGTTTTCGATTTCGGAATTCAAAGAAGAAATTGTACGCCAGCTAGCAGGATTGGAAGAATTTGGTCAACCACCATCCACAAGCCTCCAAAGAAGGAACCCGGCTCCTATGAAACATCACACCTTCCTGTATATGGAAATACCAAGAGAAACTGTAAGGTCCACAACACGACCAAGAAGGAGTTGAGGGGAAGGGGAATAGGGTCGACAGAAGCGAGCGGCTATTAGGTGAATTAGCAGATATTTGATAAATCGTACTGCTGTCATAGGAATATGTTCTTTTTAGAGTACAGCATTAGATACAATAATATAAAAATCACAATAGGACACTAATATTTCTTGTAAAATGCCATTTCAGGTGTATCGAATTTCATGGTCAATAAATTCATAAGTGTTTATATTATATATTGGTTTGAAACTTTCAGAGAAAATACATTACATAATATGCTATCATTTTGCTTTGAACATCTTTGATTTATGACTGCTCGGTGTGAGTTATGCTGAGTTGTATTCAGATTCTGCATGTATTACGGTATGTTAATATAGTCATTAATAACTGTTAATAATAAACTTATTGAGTATGCCATGAAGATTATAGTATGTGTGTATAATTCAGTTCGTTAGCCTTAAAATGAGGTATAATATGGCAAATTGACTAAATAGTTGAAAAGCAATATTTTTGTGACTAAGAAAATGGCCATTTTAGGGGCAGGCACCAAAGGGTTGGTTGTTCTAAATGCAGCAATAAATGTGATCTTCGTAAGAACTTCTTGAAACAATCGGATAATTTTAGAAGTTTTTCCACTGGTCACACTCATAAGATCAAACAGCCTATCAATAGTGTACTTCCACAAATATAATTTATGTTATTTCTTGTGATAAGTGTAAGCTTCAATATGTTGGTTCAGCATCTAACCAATTTAAAGTTCGCTTCCAAAACCACAATTAAACTATGATCACCAACACAACTGTGAGAAAACTATTCCCTATAATAGTAGTCCTCATCAACTCAGTGAATTCACCTTCATATGCATACAACAAATTAATGACTTAGATAATATAGACTATATTTATTCAAATAACCAAAGAAAAAGCTGTCTAATTTTCTTTTTGAAAGCCGATTTTGATAAGTTTCGTATAGAATTAGGAATTCGATTCCACAATTGAACACCAAAAAAAAAGAGCTCTTTTAAAGATTAGTTCGAAAGTATTTTGCATATAAATTATTAGAGGAAGATAATCTAGTATTATAAGAATGAATACTGCTTACAAAGGAGAACAATTTACAAATATTTAGTTCATTGCCAACTTTAGTGAATGATCCCCAAATGACATCCTCCCTCTCCGAGTTCCTGCTTCAAGTACAGAGGGGCCTTCCACAGGGATCTCTGTGACCTGGCCTTTAACAGCCGATAGGCAGTATCCTGATGAGTGCAAACTCGAAGGAAAATGACAGGTAAATTAACACATCAGTGCAGTTCATTACAACCAACAAGAATCACGGATCAAACAGCAACACTAATATATAATATTTTATAAATACTTTAGATTATTCAGCATTAAGTGGAAATTTCATATTTGACCTTAGTGATCACCTTCCAAATTTTATGATAATTAAAAAACCCAATAATAACTTAAACAATGAAAGAATCTATAGAAGAGATTTTTCTCATCTTAATAAACAAAACCTAATAGATGAATTTAATCTAATTAACTGGGATGAAACATTAACTAAACACAGTGACCCTGATCACGTTTAATCTATTTCATGATAAACTTTTGTGCATAATAGATAAACATATTCCCTTAAAAAAAGTTTCAAAAAAGAAATCAAAACTTCAAAGTAAACCTTGGATTACAAAAGGTATTATGACTTCCATACAACAAAAAAACACATTATACAAAAAATTTATCAAAACTAAATCTGCTGTCTATCAAACTAAATTTAAACTTGATAGAAATAAAATTAACCATCTGACAAGAATTAGCAAGAGAAAATATTATAATGATTATTTCAATGCAAATGCATCTAACAGCAAACAAGTCTGGAAAGGAATCAAAGAAATAGTTAACACCAAATCCAATAAATCTTACCAACAAATTAGCAAAATTTGCATTAATGATAATGATTTAACTAATCCAAAATCAATTTCTGATGCATTCAATGATTACTTTGCCAACATTGGCAAGCAATTGGCTGATAAAATACCACATTCTAGTATTTCTGCTCTAGATTATTTAACAGATTTACCTTCTTATTATGATAGCTTCTTTCTCTTTCCAACTGATGCTGAAGAGATAGCTAAAGAAATATCTAGTCTCAAAGTAGACAAATCAGTAGGACCCTTTAGTGTCCCTGTGAAGATACTGAAAATGCTCCAGCCATGTATCTCAAAGCCTTTGGAAATAATTTTCAACTCATCTCATGCTTGTGGTATTGTACCCAAGTGTCTGAAGGTAGCTAAGGTAATACCTATTTTTAAGAAAGGATATCATACAGATCTTAACTATCGCCCTATTTCTCAAAGATTCCAAGAAAAACTGTACGTTGCCACATGTCTTTCTCATTCATTTGTGAATCTTTGAAGATGCCAGTTTATTCTAGGGAGGTACACATAGTGCAATGCAAATAAATGCTTTTCATTAGAAATGTCCAAATAGCCCTCATCTTCTAAAAACATAAACACATGGCAAAATAATGTGCGCCCAAGAAAAAGACTTCTCAAAAGGCGTTCAATTCTGCTGTTATGACAGCTTTTGCCAGAAATAAAACTACCACGATAAGGGCCTCTAAGTGGGTGGGTGAATATATACCAAGCAACTTCAACATTCTCACCACACTAGTCAGCACGCACTCTGGATGGTAATCCGAATCTTTGAACAGCACCTTCAAACAAGGTAAATAGGTCTGTGTACCTTCTGGCCATTTGATTTTTGAGAAAAAAGAAAATTGAATTTCGTTCACCAGTTTTTTTGATTTTGTTGTTTCGAGAATAAGAAATTACCAAAAATAGAATTTTTTTCAAAATGAAAAATTAGCTTTTTTTGATTGAAATCTAAAAACTGAAATCAATTTTCAATTTTCGAAAGAACAAAAATTGAATCGTACAACAAGACAAGTCGTGACTCGGTCCCAGGACCTTATCTGACAACGCATAATGTGCATTCTCACTAAAAATGGCCGCACTGTTATCAAACAGAGAAGTTTCATATCAGTTCATATTTTTTACAATTTGGCATTCATCTTGGAAAGTTTTTCGTGGATTTTAAACGCAGCTGGAACCAAAAACGTTGGCACAATGTAATTCAGCACTGGAACCTGAATATTCTGCCAAACGTTATAATCGTCGATGGTTCGGTAAAAGGAAATGGCTTGGTAAACAGATTAAGCTTACTATGTAATATTTATGTCATTGGCCAGCGAGATACATCATATCAACCCAACTTTCAAGATTAAATACAAGTATTGGGGGTCTCAGGGATGATTTGATGGGATGATTTGATGATTTGATGTGGGATATGACCTGTCAAACTGTATTGAAATGGTCAAATATCTCACAACTGTCAACAAAACAATGTCTTTACCAGTTGGATTTAAAAGCAAAATTTGCTTAAGTGTGGCCCCGCCTATTGTTGCAGCAAGATGCTGCAACACTATCCTAGGTTGTACCCCGTGTTTAATCGACTGAAAAACGACAAAAAAAATTGGTGAACGAAATTCAATTTTATTTTCAAAAATCAAATGGCCGGAAGGTACAAGGACAAATACGGTGCTTGCTTCCTCACTGCAAAGAAGATACATTATCCTCCTTCATGCACCACCAATGCAACAATGGATCACCAAGTTCTACGTAATAATAGTGAATTAAAAATAATTTTTATCGTAAGGAGAACTTTACTTCAAAAAATGTGTCATTTATACTTACAGTGAGGACACTAGCCATGAACACTAATTGTGCTTTTTAATACTTTTCTGACCTACATGCCTGGTGTAAATTGATTGGAAATAAGTTATATTTTGATCATCCAGTGTATACGAGTTTAATATTACTGTTTTTAGTAGAAAGGTCAAAAAAATAACTTAAATAAATCCAAGTGTTCATGGATTGTGTGTCCTCACTGTTAAAATATTTTAACATATACGATACTAAGTTCTACTTTCAGTAGGTTGTAGTCAGAAGGGCCTGCTAAATATAAAATCCATAATCATTATTGTTACAGTTACTGTTACATTATCAGTACATCTACTTTGTACTACTGTACAATAAAGGCATTTACTTTTACCTTCTGATGCTCCACTAACCTAGTTGGATCAGCACTTAGCTAAACTACATGATACTTGGTACATTTTGAAAAATCAAAATAAAACATCCAACAGGTATGCCATAAGACAGAAAGGTATGGGCAATGCATCAATACAAACCACTAGCTACAGATTGCAACAGCTAGATTTGGATAACTCGCCTTATTAGTTTGTGGTTGCCATCTGTATGCCATAATGCTAGAGGAACTCTAACAGAACATACTCTACGATGAGTAAAATTTAATTGTATTGATCGTAATGATACACCCTCTGGATCGACTCCTCGTGGATGCCATTGTTCTTTCCCAAGTGGTGTGAATGTTTTTGGCAGCTAAAAATCCTCTCATTCTTCTGGCCCCACTGCTAGGAAATTGTTGAAGAATATCTCGGCATGCTTCGCCAAGTTGGTCATCTGAAATGAAGGAGTAGCGTTTGAGATTTGCCAGAAGATTGAACGCTTCCATTTTCCGAAGTATAGTGCGTACATTGACAGAGAACATTCGGGCTATTTAAATTTTTAATCAAAAATCAAGCAAAAAGCTCAGAGTTTCTTTTCGAATTTCAACCTTTGGTCTTCCAGATCTTCCAGTATGTAGAGTTCGTTGTTCGTCGCTAGTGTGTTCCTTCTTCAGACTTCTGCTGCAGGTTCACTAAAAATGTTGAAGGTTAGTGAGTTAGGACCGCGACTCATGGCACAAAAAGTATTAAAATACGATATACGATAACATGATTCGTGAATACTTGAAATATGGCATGAAAAATCGTTGACAATACGGAAAATAAACTAGGGGAATCAGAAAATATACAACATCGTGATTCGTGAATACTTGAAATAGCATGGAAAATCATTGAGAATAGGAAGTGGATACTAGACATATCACTTGCGTATCACGTCCCCTGATATTCCATGACAGGGAAAAACAGTCCCAATACGAGCTAATGTTAGGCACATCATAAGTTATCCCTACGTTATATCAGTAGTTATACCTCGCCAGAAAGCTCTAATCGACATGCGCAGTTGGAGCATGGCACTTGGATTTCACTCCCTCCTTGTAGAAAATGTATGGCAAATAATTTTGTATCTCTTCGTGAATTAAAATATATGTATTTACACAAGCTACCGTGTATCTGGATAAGTTCTCATAAACGTAAAGTTTATTTAGAAGCTACTTATGGGACTTAATATAGTATTTTCGGTTCGGTTTTACGAATTTTGTAAACCAACAGTTTTTGACGCCATGTATAGGGTGTCACTGAGTGGAAGCGATGAATATACCTGCACTACATTTAAATTTTCTATCCCTATAAGTGCGTACTAACCTAATAACTTCAGGAAAAGTTTTGAAATGTCTGATGTATAAAAAGGAAAAGAGTTGATTTCTCTTACTGAATGCCCCAATGCAAAGCTCCACTATATCTTGGAGCAACGCGAAAACGGCAATGAAGTAGTTTTCTGGTTAAAAATAAAAATGGAGGCCCTTTCTGCTTGGAGACGAACCATGGTTTGTTCTTCTCAGAGTCTGAAGTACATCGAACTCATAAATTTAACCATTCCTGGAGATGCTTTTCAACTAAATAAGGAAAGTGTTCGACTAGAAAAACAGTTTTCGAGGATTGCTATTGATTCGGAAAACAAAAGGAATGCCCTCAACAAAATGGGAAATCTGAAAAAGATAAAACAATTTTTGGAAAGCTGGAAAAAAATTTCAATTTTGAACAATGATATTATAACAGTGGAAAAATGGAAATCAAAACTCAGCGACCTCCAACAAAAATTGCAGATAGCAGAGAGCCAAATAGAGGAATTAAAAGAAAAATATTCTGACATTGAAAAGAAATATATAGTTTCCTCTGCTTCCCCAAATGCATCACTGACACAGGACAAAACTTTACATGCTACACCACCCTCTAGCTCTGAAACGTCATCAACATCCAGCTCTCCTAATATGAATGATCAGTCTTCACCACAAACACAATTCTCTAAACTTAATGAGGATGATAAAGCCGGGGTCGAGAGTATTCTCTACCTCCTTGATAAATTTGGGGTTGGAGATGAATTGTCCATGACCATAGATGGATTGCCCAAGTCCTACTTGATTAAACAATGTAGAAGTGAACTCAACAAGAACTGCATAATTACTTCTACCCCAGGCAAGGCCCCAGGTGCACAGCATCATTTCAAAGAATTACTAACTGATCAAGTTCAACAAATGGTATGTACATATTTGTATCTTGTTTTTATTTTCAGATTGTGGAGGCCGTACTTGAAATGCTCTCTTTAGAAGGCTTCTAATTTACTTACATCAGTAAATCATTGTCTTTACAGAGAAAGTCAAATGTGATTCAAGAAGGTGAGAAGGTGAAAGTTAAATTGAGTGGTGATGGTGCCAGAATGAGTAGGGCGAGTAATTTTATATTGCTCAACTTTTCAATTCTTCAGAGTACAGATGATCTATTATCATCAAAAGGTAAATATTATTAGATTTGTACAATTTATAAGATGAACTAAAGTGTTTTTCATAGGAATTTCATTAAACAATTTCAAATTATCTCATAGGTACTCACACCATAGCTGTAGTAAATGGCCCTGAAAGCAGAGAAACTATAGAGAGCAGCTTTAAGAACATTCTTGATGAGGTCAATGATATAATAAAGTATGGCTACATAACTGTGGATAACAAACAATTAGAGATAGAGATGTTTCTTGGAGGTAATTACAAGGTACACTTCATATATACAGTCATATTCCATGCAATAAAATATTATATTTATGGACTAGGCATTAAGCATAAAAAGTTGTATTTCCTTATCTGTGTAAGTCGTTTATCTTTTCAGTTCCTGCTGCTGATTATGGGCCTCACTGCAGCTAATTCCAACTATGCTTGTTTGTGGTGCAAAGTTTTTAAGAAAGACAGGTATATGCTTAAGTACCCTAGCTTGCCTTTCATATTTTATTCATTGTTGTTAGGATAACAACAAGTAAATGTAACCACA
This sequence comes from Actinia equina, assembly GCA_011057435.1. Classification (NCBI taxonomy): domain Eukaryota; kingdom Metazoa; phylum Cnidaria; class Anthozoa; order Actiniaria; family Actiniidae; genus Actinia; species Actinia equina. Next base: position 180,933 of record WHPX01000131.1, on the reverse strand, counting down.
TGCTGATAAAAAAAATAAAAATTATAACTTTAAAAAAGTAAATAATAGTTACAGTATTGTTTTCTTAAGGGGTGACATGACCAAGCCAGACAACTACTAAAATGAGGCACCTCTCAAGCGAACACTGGAGTAACTGCATGAATGTGCCTGCAAATCAAAGGGAGAAAACTACTGTTGTGTTTCCACCTCTCCTTAACATCCAACTGGATCACATAATATTGGATGAACTACATTTAATGCTCCGCATAACAGATATTTCAATTGGTAACCTTATTGAAGATGCAATGCAGTGGGATGATAAGGAGAGTTTCCTCAGCCATTTGAGTGGAAAGCAAAAAATCCATCTTGACAAGCTCATCAATACCATCAATAGCTGTGGGGTTTCTTTCTCAATCTGGGAAAAAAGAAATGCAAATGGAAAAGGATCAGGTACTTGGGATTGGACAAGTTTAATGGGGGATGACAGGAAGAAACTTATGAAAGATCTTCCCAGCAAATTGGAGACTGTAATACAACAGGATACTGCAAAAACAGTAGTAGAATTGTGGAAGGTACCCATGTTAATTCAAATTTCAATTTAAATCCAAGTTTAATCCAAACAGTTGAAGCTAACAAAATATGATATAAAGTTATTTGTTGTATTTTTTATAGGAATTTGCCAATATGTATTTTGACTTCATTTCTTCCCATGAACGAACTAACATTGATGAATACCGTCAAAATGTAATTTGCAAATTACAAGATTTAAAATTTGTCTGCTATCCTAATGCCAAAGGAAATTTCTTTCTAGATGAAAAAAGGGATTGACGCCTTTGCTGAAGTGGGGCATAAGAGGATTGGATATGCCAGAGAACGTGTGACATGCTATATGCATTCAGCAGCATACCACATCCCACAAATGGTGAAGTTGCACAAAAATATAAAACAGTTCAGTGGCCAAGGTACAAATAACTTAAACATAACTACTAGATAGATGTGGCAGTGCGCCGTGTGGGATGGGCTCGGATATCAAATAAGAACATAATGTTTTATAACATAATTATGTTCTTAAACATAACTACATTAAATTTTTAAGCACAAGTAATATAATGCTGATATATAAACTTGCAGGTGTGGAAAAAAACAATGATGATGCTCGGAAAATAATACAAAGAAAAAGCAATCACACTGATGACCCCGCTGAAATCCTGCATGCTGAGTTCAGAATCCATGCTTTGAAGCATAGGGAGAGAAAGCCCAGAAAATATACCAAAAAATTCAGAATACTGGCAAACCAACATCAAAGCAAAACGCAAAGCACGCAAGAGAATCAGCAATGACAAGGTCCCTGAAGTTTTGCCAAATGAAGTACCTCCTGTAATGGCGGAGCCACCTCCCAAGCAAAATAATAGAGCAAAAAGAAAGCAAGTTGTGTATTCAAGAAAGGGGGGGGGGGGGGGGGGGGATGCCAAACGAACCAAGAAAAAATAAGACATGTATGAGTAATATATATATATAGTATGCAAGTAGGAGACCTTCATGGGCATTTATAACGGCTAGCCATATCAGCGTAGTGCCAAAATATCTATGTTTATTAAGTGGAATGCAAATAAGGGTGAGGCTGTATCTGATTTACAGACTTCAACATGATTAAGATTTTCTATTGTGCTTTGTTCATTGATTATTTATAATACAGTGTTCATTTGTGAATTCCTATTAAGAGATATAAGCTTAAAGTGCATATTACCCCTAAAAATGAACCAATTTTAAAAGATTCTAGACATCATCAGATTTCGAATGATATACATATGAGGTCGATCTGGCGATTCCGGGGGGAGATAGTGAGGCTTAAAGTTGCCATTTTGGGCTTCATGTGCCGGGATGAACGTGAAGAAGTGATCTAGGAACGAGAGTAACCCGTGACGTCAGGAAAGGTACCTGTACATGCGCATTGGGTACTTCGTTTCGGAGCATGCGTAGTTGGCCCTAGTTTCTAACACTTTATTTCTACGATAATTTACAAGCTTTCAAGGTGATTTTTGACGTGTTTTTCGGTATGGTTTATCGCTGTTCTGTGGAACATTGCTCTAATAGAAGTTCGAAAGTTTTATGGCAAACATTATTTAAGATACCCTTTGAAAATGACCCGAGGCCTGAAGCCATAGAAAGGAGGAAAAGATGGGTAAATTTTGTCATTACCTCAAAAGAATGGCCAACTGGCAGCCAACAAAGTCGTAGAATATGCTGCCGGCACTACGTCTGCCGATTTTGTGAAACGGTACAATGTACTTGATGGTACCAGCAATAACTTGCGCAAAAACCTAAGGATGGACGATATAGGAATTGCAGTATGGCCATCAGTCTTCGTCGATTCCGTGATGACAGAACCTGCTGCCATGTCTCCCAACAGTCGAAGGAAGGTAAGTATTCTGTATATTTTACCTTGTACACTTCATCCTAGCTCATGACGTCCTGCTATATTTTTCGAAGAGTGTCCAAGAAATCCTAGACGCTAGCCGTGAGTCGCATAGAGAAGAATTTCTGGCTGTAGGCTGCGAGACTGAGGAATCTTTTGCCGCGGACGAGGAAGAACCGATCCGTGAAGAAACTCTACAAGAGTTGGACTCGAGTGGAATTCGTCTTACAAAGGTTAGTGCTAATTAACTATTATTGTTTATGTTTTGATACTAAAGGCAAAAGAATGTGAAGAATTAACCTATGAATTCTTGTTCTTAGGATTCGTTTATGCAAACTGTGCCTGAAACTGAAACCTGCAATAAATGTCAGGAATTCACAAGGAACATGAGGCTTCTGAACACCAAGGTAGTTAACCTAGAAGCAAGAGAACGAGAATATCAGAGGGTGATACAGCATTTACAAAAAGGTATCTAAAGTTTCATATACCGTACTTCATCAAAGGAGGGCCTGGAATTGTAGTGCGACTTCAATAGTTCCATGGTTGATTGGTTTGATGTTTTTGTTGGCCAAGTGCAGACGTGATTTTTGAGTTTGGTGTTTTGAGTCAGCATTGATTTAGGTGATGACCCCTGAAGATCGTTTTGTGTTCAGTGATGCCTTGAGTCTGAAAAGCCTTTTATGTAAAATGATAATAATATTTTGAAAGTAATGATAGGAAATGTTTTTTTTTACATTTCAGATCTTAAATTACAGCCAGCAGAAGAAAGAAGTGAAAGTGATGACGAAATTGATGTTGACAGTGAAGATGAGATGGAGTTTATGAATGTGAGCTACACGAGTATTGAAGTGGAACCAGGAGCAGAGTGGAAGAGAGTTTTTCCAACTCCTAAGAAAGCCAAGATGGAATCTGACACAGAAGATGAAGAAAGCGAAAACAAGTAAGTGTGTTTTCCTGTGGGTGTTTGGACCATGTGTGTGTGATTGAGGAGGGACAAAATATGATAAAATTATTGAAGGCTGTTAACATAATTGGTTCACTATTAAGGGGGATTGGGGTTGACATATTTCTCAAGACTGTTGCTAAGGAAAATGTTTCATGCTTGACCAGCACAAGTGACAATCTGAGACTGGAGCCAAAGTTTATTGTTTTCCTTAGTCAGCTGCTGCTCCTTTTTAAATTCTGCCCAGAATGCAAATCCGATGATCCCTTGGTAGAGGCAGAGGCATTGGGAACGATGGCTAAAGTACGAACTGTTTGTTCAAACCCCAAGTGCCCAAAGAGAGACAGTACCTGGAATAGCCAGCCCATAATGCCAGGGACAAAGATGCCTGCTGGAAACTTTCTGTTGTGTTTTGCCATCTTGTTGCTGGTAGCACAGCAAGTAAAGTACTCCAGATGTTTTCCCACATGGGCATTTGCTGTTTTTCTTTGATAACCTACTTTTTACATCAGAGAGTAGGTATTATTAATAGTGTATTATTACTTTTAAATCACAAATCACTAATAGTATTTCTTGTTTATCAACAGAAAAAGCTGTTTCCTGCAATTTTTCTTCATTGGAAGAAATATCAAAACAGTTGTTGGACATGTTGGTGGAGAGGGGGACCCTGTTGTCATAGGTAGTGATGCAAGGCATGATAGCATGGGTCATAGTGCCAAGTACGGGGCCTATACAATCTACTGCTGTTGTGCTGCAGCAATCATTCACTTTGCTCTTGTTCAGGTATGTTGTATGTAGTTTTCATATACTGTACTATGGGGCGCCGTTTGTGTCAATAATACTTACGTGTTTTATATATACTAATGTCGTATTATATAAAACTTTCAACACCAAATATAATATATCATGTGTTTTATAAAACTTCCGAACTGAAACATATAACTTCTTCAGCAAAATATATAACTTCCTATCCTTTATAAAACTTCGCTACTCATGTAAAACTTCCAAAGGAAAATATAAAACTTCACGTTTTTTATAAAACTTCTTGTTGACGACAACTCTATTGGCCAGCGGTTGTTGCTGGGGCGCCACGTGAACGCGTAATTCGATACTAGCACTCCCTTATAATTCTGGTTGTAAGTAGTCATGGCGGATGAAAAACAAGAATCGATACTTAAACGATTGGCAGAGCTTATCAACAAGAGCTCAAAACAAGACAGTGAAAGTCAATCGAGTAGTCAAGAAGTGCCTGAAAATAATTTGCAGCGGCTGTTTCCTAGCATAAGAAGGTCTACACCATTGCCATCATCGTTCCAGGAGTCAAGAGTGAAAACAAGTACGGCGTTTAATCCACGTGCTAAAAAAAAACCTTACAGCCGACCAAGTAAGCCATCAAAGCCAGTAATAAGAGATGTTATATTATTGCCTGATCCACGAATGAACAATGTTCCTCGAGGACCGTTAAGGGAAGAACTGTATTTGAGAGAGCTAGTTGCGAGCGCCGTGGAAATTCCGTCAGAAATGAATGAGAACGAAATCCGCTCATTGCTTGAAGGTTTGTTTGCAGACAAACTCCAGTCAGTAAACGGACACAAGTTCCAGTTCGTGAGGGTTGTGGGAAATAAGATAGTCCAACCCAAAATCAATCGTCAGTGGGATGCCAAGATGCTGAAGCATATTGCTGGACAGGGCCCGATCTACATTCGAAGCTGGGAGAGCATTGAACAAGATTTTGGTTGGGTGCCTGAAGAAAATGAAGAAGATACTGAGAATGAATGTACCGAAGTAACCGATGATGAAGAATTATTAAAGCCAACTTTTGGAAGCAAGCCAAGTAAGTCAAAATCTGCCTCTGCTATAATTTCTGTTGCTTCAGAGCAAGCCCATCGCTTTTCTGCATCTACCAGTCAGATACCGGCACCTACCCTTACCTCTTCTGCATCTACCAGTCAGATACCGGCACCTACCCATCGCTCTTCTGCATCTACCAGTCAGATACCGGCACCTGCCCTTACCTCTTCTGCTTCTACCAGTCAGATATCGGCATCTACCCTTACCTCTTCTGCTTCTACCAGTCAGATACCGACCATTGATGTGGATGCATAGCCTACACCTGCAATTGCCCATACTTCAGCAGCCGGTCATGAAACTGGTTCACCAACCACCTCCTCTGTCATGTGCCCCACTTGCCACACTTCATTTCCTTTAAGCTTAATAGAAGAGCATGCTGATATCTGCTGTGAGAGAGTTGCCAGGGCTTCAGAGCTGGCTTATAGTAACCTGATGTTGACTATGGAAGTGGAAGATAATCAAGATAATCCAGCACAAGATGTTGACCACATGGCTCAAGAACGTGAAGAAGAGAAGTCTGAGCTCAAATACATAATAGAAAAAATTAAAGGGCGAGTTTCTGCGAAGTCATCACACATTGATGTACAAAGAAAATTCATATTTGATGACTATTTAGAGGGAAGAAAGAGGCCATGGATCAAAGCAGAAAACCGCTTGTCTGTAGTTTTCATTGGTGAATCTGCTGTCGATGATGGGGGACCAAGAAGAGAATTTTTCACAGGTACAGAATAGTTTGCAATACTTAGAGTAAAAAAATATAAAATTTTCTAATGTAATAATCTTTTCTTTTTAGAAATTTTTGAACATGTGAAAAGACGTCTCTTTATCCAAGATGACAAAGATGGATTTGTTCCATTGGAAAGTACTGTGGCCTTAACAGAAGGCAGCTTTAAAGTTGCAGGAGAGCTGATGGCCATGTCCCTCGCTCAAGGTGGGCCTGCACCAAATTTTCTTGCCTCTTGGGTGTATGACTACTTGTCCTCAGGCCTTGATGGTGTGCCAGCCCAAATTGAGAATATCAAAGATAGCAAATTCAAAAGGGTTGCAGAAAAGGTAATTATAACTGATTAATTAATAAAGGGTGGTACAACTGAATCTAAAATTTCTGAGAAATACAGTAAAAACCTGCAAAAAAGAACCACTATTTTTCTTGTATTGCAATATTGATTTAGTAAATTTGGACTTGTCTTTACCTATTTCCAAGGTAATCTCAAAAGTAGCTCTTTCAAGATGTGTGGTGAGAAAAATATATAAATTTGGAAAACTGGCTAAGATTGAGACTTGCACAAAAGAAACAAAGTGAGGAGATTAATAAAATTGGTTATTATAGAATTTAAAATGATCTGTTGATTCATCAATGTTTTGATGGAAATGCGTCTCCCACACTTCAGTTGGAATGAGAGATTCTTGTTCAAGAACAAAAAAGTGAAAAAGATATTTTCATTGCTTTATCTAGATAATGGCAGTTGAAACAGAAAAAGATCTGCAGGAGGTATTGACAGAAGATGATTCAATGGATATTTTAAATGAAGTTGGATATCGAGGAGTTCCTCAAAGAGAGAAGATTAAAAACAAAGACAAAATTCTAAGGTACCCAAATATTTTCATTATGAAATATGCGAATCTATATAATTTCTTGGTGTTTTCTCTTTGACATATTGGTGTGTGTAAACCCTGGGGGTGTCTTTAAACTTTTTTTGTATGGGGATGCTTCATCTGGACTCTTGATCCTTACCCTTTTACATTCCAAATTTCTGCAAAAATATACCCCTTTACTAATATATATAACTTTTGCCTGAAAAGGTACTCTTTCAAGTACCTTTGCCTGTAAAGTTATTCCTTACATATACCTCAAAACAACTGATTGGAGAGACTTGAAAAAATTCAAAAACATGACTGACTGCAATGTCAAGATATTTTTACACTTACTAATTAATTTTATTCTTTAGATCTGTGTATGTCAAGGTGTATGTAGAGCCAAAAATTCCGATGCTTAATCAGATGGCCAAAGGATTAGAGTTGTATGGGGTACTGGATGAGATTACGAAGAATAAAGAGGAAATGAGAAAGGTCTTCACCTTTGACAACTTCGAAGAGCTAACAAATGCATCCTTGCGGGCCCTTTGGTCTATTAATTTTTCTCTCCCTCAGAAGTTGAAGGAAGATGAAATTATTACCTACAAGGCGTTTGCAGACTTTATTTGTATGGTAGAGTATGAAGGTGAGAAACAAAAACTTGGCACTTCAATAAATAGATATTTCAATATTCACTTTGTGAAAAAATAAGCTGGGGTGCATAATTCTTAATACCAAAATGGGCTACAATTTGTCATGAAATAAAAAATGGATTTAAAAATACATTTTTATGGAAAATGGTTTGGATCAAATATGTGAATCTTATTGGGCAGAAAAATCAATGAGCTATATGAGCTTAGTAGTTATAAGTCAAGAGATTTCAAAAAATATTTTTTCAGGTGGGATTTAATAATAATAAAATGTCTTAAGGATAATAAATGTCTTTATTCTTAATAAGATAAAACATACATATCTTATGTAACAAATTCAATGTAGATCGCTTACATAATAATATATTTAAACTAATTATATACAATATACAAGTAACTGTAAAAAAATTGCTTATGATTAATGCATTTCTATTGCATGGAAAGAATAGTACATATTTCTCTATAGCAATATCTTCATTCAGTTGTATTCTTGGAATTTCAATTTAATGCCAAGCTTATAGCCATATTGGCCATCTTGGAGATACCTGTAATTTTTTTTTTATTGTTGTTTGAAGTAGAGCCATGCTAGCCTATATCTGGTATTTATATTAACCAACACAAATTTCTAATAATCTTTATCTTGTTACCAACAGGCATGTCAAAATATGAGGTATCTCTTGCAGATGTTCTAAAATTCATCACTGGCTGTACACAAGTACCTCCCCTAGGGTTTTCAAAGAAAATTGCCATCACTTTTGTTCATGGATGTGAGTCAGGATGTAAATGTCGCCCAACAGCCTCAACATGTGCACTGGAACTCAGGCTTCCAATACACATAAAATCATTTGATGATATGGTATCATGTGGGGTATCCATGCTCAAAGAATGTTTTGGATTTGGAAATGTCTGAGTTTGTGTCTTCAACTAACACAGTGGAGTAGTAGTATTGAGAATGGGGGTTCTAACGCAATTTCAACTAATTATAACGCGGGAATTACCTGAGCCAAATATTCCCACACGGGAAATGCCTGCGTTAAGTATGGTTTAGGAGTGACAACACATTAAGATATGTTAATATATGGAGTGTGAAGATTGTAACAGAACTTTCAATAAAGAAGCAGACTTAAAGAAACATTTAAAGATGAGGAAGATATGTATGCGCAGTTATGATTGTGGATGTGGTAAGAAGTTTGAAACTAAGATTAAGTTGTTTTGGCATTGCCAGGACTGTACTTACGACTACGATGATTTGAAAAGGAGCTGGTATTGAGGTTAAGATATATGCTATTATATAGATGGAATCCCAAAGCAACTTCGAAACGGTTTCGATACCCGGTAACGGTGAGATCGATGTTAGACAGTTTTGGCGTCAGTCAGATAAGAAGGTCAAGAGCACACTTCGAAAAGGTGTAAGGGACTTAGGAGCCCTTAAGGCTAGCATAATGGTAGAAGTAAACTTATCAAAGGATGAGTTGAAGACTACAGCAATGCTGCGATCGAAGTCGTTAGTGGTATTAGAATCAACGAATCTGAATAAGTCACTTAGTGGGGCTTTAGAAGCGATCATGGAGTCGTTGTCTAACTATACCAAGGAAGGGTCAGGTTGGACAGTAGAGGAGGTCGTAGGAATGGAGGTTAGCATGGCAAGGTACGTACCCATCCGAGGAGGAAGTTACGTACCACTACCAGTGTGGGTAGAGAGAAAGAAGGCAATTGTAAACGTAAAGAATGAAGATAATCGATGCTTTATGTGGGCGGTTAGGTCTGCACTGCATCCAGCAGAAAGAGATCCCTGTAGGACGAGTAAGTACCCAACAGATGACCTGGAGTGGGAGGGTGTGGAATTTCCCATGCAGTTGATAGACATCCCCATATTCGAGGAAATAAACGATTTAGCAATTAACGTTTACGGGGCTAGGGATCAAACCATAGTTCCCCTAGTGTTGTCAAAGAGTAGAGGAGAACGCATTCATTTGTTTTACCATGGTGGGCATTACTCATGGATTAAGCATATTAGCAGACTGTTTTACAGGCACACCAAACATAAATGTAAGAAATACTTCTGTGATTGTTGCTTACTATCATTTAACTCGATAAAAGCCCTAAGAGACCACGATGAGGCATGTAGAGGTGTAGAGGAGGTTGCACAAAGGATACAGATGCCTGCAGATAAGGAATTGTCGTATGAAGACCATAAGAGACAAACCAAGGTGCCGTATGTAATCTATGCAGACTTTGAAGCGATTATTACGAAAGAAGACCAAAAGAATGGAGCTACGAAAAGACTGGGGCTACATGAGATTTGCTCGTATGGATACATAGTAGTGCGATCAGATGGTCAAACTGACGGACCAGTCATCTACAGAGGTAAAGGCGCAGCGAATGACTTCTTAGAAGCGTTACAGAACGAGGAAAAGAACATACGAGAGAAGTTGAGGTGTAAGAAGAACCCACTGCTTAACAAAGAAAACCGATTGAAGTACGCAAAAGCTAAGAATTGCCACGTATGTAACCAGCAATTCCTACAATACGGACGACAAGCTAAGAAAGCGTGGGATGAATATGGTAAATACTTAGGAGAAGCACACTTTAAGTGTGGAAAGTATTTCAATAAGGGTGAAAAACCTGGTAAGCCATCGACACACTGCATTCATTGTAATAAGGTGTTCGTAGAAGACTTCTATGAGGATAAAGTATTGGATTACTGTTCTTTGACTGGTGATTATGTGGGAGCAGCTCACTGGAGATGCAACTCACACATTAACCCCGACATGGAAATACCCGTATTCTTTCACAACCTTCGCGGTTACGACTCCCATTTACTCCTTCAGGGGACAGATGGGGCTGACGTCAAATGCATACCCAACAACAAAGAGCGCTACATGTCTGTAACTGTGGGTAAGTTAAAGTTCCTAGATTCGCAGCAGTTTATGGCAGACTCCTTAGCAAACCTCGTAAGGTACAACGCAGACTTTCCTATTTCAAGTCAATACAGCGCGGAAAGAAAGGGCGTGTATCCGTATGAGTACATGGACTCCTGGGAGCGATTCGAAGAGTCCTTACCGCCCAAAGAATGCTTCTACAGCACATTAACCGAGTCCAGCATAAAGGACGAGGAGTACCAACACGCATTAGACGCGTGGGAGAAGTATTCCTGTAAGAACATGGGGGAATACCATGATATTTACCTGCGTTCAGATGTGGTACTGCTAGCAGATGTCTTTCAGAACTTTAGGAAGATGTCTATGGAATACTACGGGTTGGATCCTGCTAACTTCTACACAGCTCCCGGGCTTTCTTGGAGTGCTTTGTTAAAGAAGACGAACGCACAATTAGACCTCTTAACGGAGTATGACATGTATCGGTTTATGGAAGACGGTATCCGTGGTGGAGTTTGCGGTCCCAGCAGACGCTATGCCCGCGCAAACAACCCCTTAGTAGAGAATGACCCCGAAAAGCCAACTACGTACATTCAATACCTGGATGCAAATAACCTTTACGGTTGGGCAATGTCCCAATACCTACCCGTAAGAGACTTCGAATGGGATGACGTAAAACCATTAGACTTCTACATGCAGGTAGGGAAGGAGGAAGACAAGGGTTACGTGTTGGAGGTGGATTTGGAGTACCCGGAGCACCTGCATGACGCACACAATGAGTTTCCGTTAGCGCCAGAAGCAATAGAAATACCCTTCAAACAGCTGTCACCGCTACAGAAGAAGATGTGTCCTGGGTACAAGCCGTACAGGAAACTAACTATGAACCTGATGGATAAGGAGAAGTATGTCGTGCATTACCGCAATTTGCAGTTTTACGTTAAGCACGGTATGCGCGTGAAGAAGATTCACAGAGTCTTAAAGTTTACACAGGAGCCCTGGATGCAGCCTTACATTGACTTTAACACGCAAAAGCGTACCGCAGCCAAGAATGACTTCGAGAAAAACCTCTTCAAACTGATGAACAACTCCGTGTTTGGTAAGACAATGGAGAACATCCGCAAGAGGGTAAGCATAAAGATAGCAAGCACCAAAGAGGAAGCAGAAGAATACGTGTCGCAGCCCGGATTCGTAAGGTATGTAAAGATGTTGAACTTCTTTGTCATTCACATGAAGAAGGCAAACCTCTTACTAAACAAACCCGTATACACAGGCTTTGCGGTGCTGGATTTATCAAAGCTGCTCATGTATGAGTTTTACTACGACAAGCTAAAACCGAAATACGGTGATAAGTGCCGCCTCTTATACACCGACACCGATTCCTTGATACTAGAGGTGCAGACGGAAGACATTTACGAAGACTGCGTTCACGACATCGATGAATACGACACCAGCGATTACCCACGCGACCACTTTCTTTACTCCCCTAAAAACAAGAAAGTAATCGGGAAAATGAAGGACGAGATGAAAGGAAAACCCATCGTGGAATACGTGGACCTGAAACCAAAAATGTACAGCGTGCTAAAGCTGGACGGTGTAGAAAAGAAAGCTAAAGGCGTAAAAAAATACGTGGTTAAGAAGGACATTACGCACGAGTCCTACCTCAACGTATTACGAACACGCAAGGAACAGCGACATAAAATGAACAGCCTGCGCAGCTATGGTCATCAGATACATAACGTCACGCAGGAGAAGGTATCCCTATCCGCATTTGACGGTAAGCGATGGATGTGTGATGACGGCGTGCATACGATAGCATTCGGACATCACACGATAAGCAGTTCTTCCATGACGAACCCACGTGTGGGGCCATCGTGAAGATAATACAAGATGGGCTGACCCTTCTTAGCTATTACGCTTCGGATCTGGTAAGTTTCCAAAGACCAATTAGGATCCGTAGCTCTTTTGGATCCTCCTTCTAATTCACCCGGTCCGTAGAGATATCGGACCGTGACATTACCTAATTTTTTTTCATGGGGGAAGACCGCCCTCGAACTTCTGACGAAGGACTTGTGTTCCACGTGTTTCTTCTTCATAGCATCCCTGGGTTTCATTCCCGTAGCCCTGGCCGCCTCGTTGTTCAAAGCCGCGACGACCTGGGGGAAGCCGCTGGGTCCATTCCCTGTTGCGTTTGGAGGGATCTTCCAGCTCTTTCCAATACTGGTACCCAAAGAGACGCTCTGCCAGGGTCTTATTAAATCTTTCGACGATGCTCTGACCCCTGTGGTACTCAGCTTCGGCTCTCCTAATCTTAGTGCTGTGGTCTTTCAGGGTCTTAGTAACCACGCCCATGAACTCCGTCCCCGCATCCACTTGCAGCAGCTTAGGCCATTTCAAGACGCGCTTATAAATCCTACCTAGGGCTTCTGCGACTTCCCCAGAATCCTTGCTGGTTATGGGTTCGGCGTCCTTATATCTGCTTGCGATATCAACTACGGTCAAAGCGTATCTATAGGTCTTCTTTCTCACCTTGTCGTGCGGTAAGAAAAGCAAATCTGCTTGATGAACTTCATTAGGGGTATTTACGGTGAAGCTGGGCCTGGGAATGTACTTCGGCACGGGAAGATAGACCTGCCAGAGGGTTTGTTTTCTTAGCCAGTTCTTAGCCGTTTCTTCTGATACCCTGGCCGCGGTCGCGAGTTTCTTGATGGCTGACGCTCCTCTCCAATAGCCTTCAGGCCCATAGTAAATCCTTTTGAGTTTGTCCTCTACGCGACCCATTATATGAATTCCAAAACAAGATTGATCTTTCGCCCGTTGAAATCCACCGTCTCTCCGTCCACTTTAATGGTGATGTTTATGCTTTCTACCAAATTAGACAAGTCATAGCTCAAAGAAATGGGAGTGTATTCTACTGGGTCAAATGGATTACCTTTGGGTAGAAACTTGGACATAAGAGAAGACTTTTCTCCATTGTTGTAACTATGAACCAAGTCGCAATAGACTTCGTAAGAGGATGCGACTTTCCATTTTACGTCAAGTTGACCATTGATCGTGGTACTAGTAAGGCCCAGGAGTTCTACCAATGAACTGTCCTTTAAATTAGCGCTTCCATTATTTTTCTTGAATTTCATTTCATGGGGTAATCCTGTGGTAAGTGTATATCCATGCTTTGCTAGCTCCTTAGCCAGTGTTATGGGGGTGTAATGGGAATCTGGTAACTTTGGCTTTTGGGAATTCACAACGACAAAGCCATTAATTAAATTATACCAAGAATTGTACAAAGAGCAACTAACCAACCGAACCCTTTCCGCGCGGATGGGAGGATTCAGATAAGTAGTAAAGTTATTCTTGTCGCTTTCCAAAAAGACGATCATTATATTAGATACGCCAAGGCCACGCCTCCTGCCAGCCCTGCGACTCCTACGAACACCAACTCACTATCTTTTTGTTTCTTAGAAGGCTGGTAGTAATTCTTAAAGTCAGGCTTCTTTAACGCCACTGTGGGATGCGCTTGCGCATAAAGTTTAAAGGCGTAGTCTGTGTTTTCGAAGTTCTTATCCGCCTGCATTTTGTCTTGGTAATTCTTGTCCAACCAATCCCGGTAGGCTTGTCTCTTCTTATTCCAAGCCTCCACGTCCCTTTGATATTTCTCCAGCGCTAAGTCGTGCCTTTTCCTTTCGGCGTTAGATTCTGCGTTTTTATCACCGCTAACTAATCTATCCAGATATCTACCACCATAATTAGCCCCTGTAAATGCTAAAGCTGCAATGACTCCACCTGCGACTAAGCTAACCATTATATGTTAGGCAGGTACTTTTCCTTTCGTAGGTAATCCTTTAGCATGATAGCCCCGCCAACGGCAGCGGTCATCTTAGCAAAATTAGCGAAGCTCTTGCTTGGGTCTTCAGTAAAGTCTTCTTTGAGCACTTTCTTACCTACCCAACCAATACCCGCAACGATGGAAGTAATGATAGCTGCTTCTTCAACAGTTTTCAACAACGCGGTCGACATTATATTACAAAGCGAGAAGGTTATTCCATTTCAGGGATCTTACTTTTTCTAACCTCCACGGGTGCGCGATATGTTGGGGCCTCCCACTTTACCTTTGGCTTCGTAGCCCGCCATTGTAAGTAAAGGCTGCCTGCTGCTATAGCAATTCCTATCACGCCAATGACGTACCCAGGATTCCAAAAGGATTCGCTTTCGTCCTCTACCTTTTCCTCCTTTTTTTCTTTTTTGGCTTTGTTCTTCCTATTCATCTCCGCGAGCTTTTTACCCGCGGCAACTCTGCCTGGAGATTTAGCCTTGGTAATCTTGGTATCTTCTACGGGTGGTTGTTCTTCGGTGTCACTCATCTTATATTAAGGGACTTGAAGGACTTGACAAGTAACTTGATGACGACTTGACAATGACTTGACGACGACTTGACAACGACTTGACTAAGTACTTGAGGTGACTTGATAACGACTTGACTAAGTACTTGAGGTGACTTGATAACGACTTGACTAAGTACTTGAGGTGACTTGACAACGACTTGACTAAGTACTTGAGGTGACTTGACTAGGTACCTCAGCAAGTGCTGCCTGGAAGACCTTTTCGACTTCTCTGTCCTTCTTAAAGTCCTTCCAAGACACCAGTACCTCCTTCAAGTCAACGTGCTGAGCTACGTGAAGTGCCGCAGAGGCGACTGCCATTAACTTACCGCACTTCAAAGACAACCACCCGCAGGTTATCTTAAGTTCTTGGGCGATGACATAGTCCTCGCTTATGTCCTTCCGCAGTTGCTCCACGTCGTCTATGGGCAGCGCAAGTCCAAGTAATTTAGTTGCAAGTCGGATAGCGGAGTCTGCTACGGCGTCCGTGGTCTTACTTGCAAGGGCAGCCTCATACCTCTTATGGAACTTTTTGACTTCCTCTTCTGACAACTTATTAACCTGCTCATGGGTAAGTTCCTTACCTATCATTTCTTTACACTTCCCCGAAGACACAAGGATGTTGAGTTGTTCCTTGAGGTTACTTTCGTCTAACTGTGTGGGAACTTCATCTATCAGCTGCTCAATCTCCATATACATTAGGAATCATAGATTCCAACCGTGTAGGGAAACCTCAAAGAGAAGATCATCTTGGAATGTTGGTGCGTCTTTAAATGCCGCATGTATTCGTGTAACTGTTCCTTGCTTATCTCACCGCCGTAGTCGCTTAAGATGGTTTCCTGAAGGCAAGCTTCACTAATTCGGAGGTGCGCTTTTTTACGTCGTCCCCGCAGGCGATGTCATCCAGTATGAGTAAAGTCTGCGTATCCTTAGGGAATTGCTTGTGCCAAAACTTCAAATGGCTGGATAACTCGTTAGGGTCTAAGATATCTACGAAGAAGTCGTCATCTTTCACTCCTATGCCTTCCCAGGTGCGGTTATTCACGTAGGTGGGACAAAGCAGCACGATATAGTCAAAACGGTATCTAAAGGGTCCTAATAGCTGCTCCACTACAAACTGGGTCTTTCCGCAGCCGGTGGGTCCTACTATCAGAGTGTTACAAGGCCTGTGATCTGGGTTCATATATAGATGGAGCCAGTGGAAGCAATACAAAGAATTGTCTCCGACGCAAAGGATAAAAGAGACACCATAGAAATGCAAAGGGAGGAGATAGACCGGTTAAAAGAGCGTGTGCAGGAGTTGTACGATGAAATGTGCGGTCTGAAGCATGCAGAAAGGTTTGGTGCGCTCTTGACAATGGCGGGCTGGGCTAAGGAGTCCATTAAGGATTTCATGCGATATCCCCTGTAGAATGTTAACAATTAGGTTAAGTAATCGTTAAGGAACCTCGAAATGAATCAAATTAGGTCCATCACGTTTTAAGTATACGTACGCTTACGTGATGGCATCCTTAGGCAACTTCATCGTCGTTGCTGGCGTAGCATTTCCTCCTTCTGCAGCAGCGCATCTCTCATACGCATTTCGGCGTAGCAACTGAAAGTACGTGCTTGCGATGGATCGTATAAGCACTGCCACAAGTGTTGTTCCTTCCTGACGCAGCCACACTTATCGCAAGTGTCGTTCCAGTAGTCTACGTTCTCCCAGGCGACCTTTTCAAATGTGACGTCGAAGTTCACAAAGAGGTTGTCTATTTCTCTTTTCTGGTTGTTCAATTGCCTTACCGTGTCGACTGGACAACAACGGGCTGCTACGTCGCCATGCTCTTCGCAGACGACTTCTGAAAGGTCGTATCGTTTACATCTGTATTTGTGCCAGGCATCTTCAAAGGATGCGTTGCAGCTTTCGCAAAGAGATTTGAGGCAGACTCTGTGTTCCATGTGGTATACTAGTGCTTGAGGAGAGCTTAGTACCTTGTAGCATTCTTCGCAAGTAAGGTTGGCGTCGTTTCGGCGACAGACCTTCTTTTCGACGTGGTAGGAACAAGCTTGCGCGGTAGCAAAGGTCTTATTGCAATGCTCGCATGTCGTTGCTGTCGCGCGTTGCTTAAAGCAGACCTCGTTTTTGACGTGGTAGGAACAAGCTTGGCTGGTCGTAAAGGTCTTATCACAATACTCGCATGTCGTTGCTGCGCGTTGCTTAAAGCAGACCTTGTTTTCGGTGTGATAGTTAAGTCGCTGTAAGGAACTGAATCGTTTGTTGCAATCGTTGCACGTCATTATAGTAGGGTGTTCTTTATGCCTTATTAATGATCCTACTTCGTTGTTGCTGATAGGGTAGGGTCTCTTAGGGCCTTTAGTTTTAATGATTGATTATTATCTTTAATGTTGTAATGTTATTAGGCTCATATTCTCAATGCCTTTAGTTTTAATGATTGGTTATTATCTTTAATGTTTTAATGTTATTATTCCTATTAACATTACTTAATATAATAAAGAAAAAGAGGATAATAGGAAGGATCCTAAAATAAGTCTTTGCGTAACGTATCCTAAGAAAGAATAATAAGATATCATTAAAATCTCCTTACATCACCAATGTCCTTCGAACGATTACATATATGACCCTCCATACTACATCGAAGTTAAGGGCGGACTGCAGGAGCCCCTATCTTTAAACGAACCTTTGACCTTACCAGGCGCAACGGGCATCTTTTTTTGAGGTATGTTATATGCTAGCCTACGCAGCTGCCTTTCTGGGAGGCATTCTAATTACCCTTTCAATATATTGTATTACTTGCGAACTACCTGCCGACTGCATTACGACTCCCAAAACACGTAAAAAATACACCTGCCTTCATTGCGACAGGGTATTCTCCGAAGGATCCTTTGTGGGGCATTGGTGCTCTGCGGAGCAGCGGACTTTAGCAGACGTCCTTACGAATGCAGAGGACTCTCAGGCTCATACTTGACTACGTCGAATACCCACCTACCATCCTTTTTACCATGACTCATAACATGGGTAACGTCCTGCCAGCGCTACGTGCCAGATCTTCGCTATACACGGTCTCGTACTGCAGTTCTAAGTTGGTGATAGAATAGGGATCCACGGCTCCACTGATTGCGCTGTCCATGCCTCCAATGACGTTCGTAGTGTCCGCCAAGGTTACTTCAAACTGTAACTCGGATAACTGCCTGGGGTAGTACACACCATGACTCGTAATTACTTCAAAGTCCAAAGGGATGACATACTTGCTACCATAAGCGGTCTTTACCCTTGTTGCATCTGCTACTGCGGTTGCTCCGCTGGAGTCCGTAGGCGCAGGGTCGGTTTCACTGCGAAGCTGACGAAGAATAACGCTTCCAATTCCCTGCTCTATCTTTTGTGCACGGTCGAAGGCTGTTAGCCATAGGTCCTTATACGTGGTGTACAAATCGTACCTATTCAAATCCAAGAGGGATTCCCCTGCGAACTTGATTCTCATCTTAGAAACGAGGCTCCTACCCACATCATTGACGGTATAGCGCTTGTCTGCGGTATCTGGCTGCACCGCTAGGTCAAACCTTAGCGCCAGGGTGCCAGGAACCAACACTAGGTTATCCGTTAGGCGGGGTACGCCTACGTACAGGGTTTCCCCAGGTTTAGCGCTAGAAGGTGTGAATGTAACCCGGTGAAAGGTGCGTTCTGCTTTCAGCCCGCCAACCTGCTTAGGTAATACGTTGGGGTTTAACTTTGAGCTTATCATATATAATGGAAGTAGAAGGAACGGATTTTGACCCCCTTACCGAAGAAGGTCAAGTCGATATTAACGATGAAGAATTCGACGCATGGACTAAAGGCGCGGAAACCGACCCCATAATCTACGACATGGCTTTAGAAAACGAGTATGGTAATAGATGGAAAAGCTTCAAGGCGACCTTGAATCGCATGTGGCAATCAAAAAACCACGGCAGACCCGTCCCTGAGTACTTGGAGCTCCAAAGCATAGAGCAGCCTGAGGCAGCCGCGAGGGAAACTGTAGAGTGGGCAACACGAGAGCTAAATGATCGCTATTCCCGTTTCGATGCTGACGAAGTAAGGCTCACAAAACGCGGAAACAAAGTCCTCATAAGCGTTCAAGACTTAAGATTTCCCGACAAAGACCGCTGGACAAACCCGCAAAAACTCTTTGACAAAGACGGCGAAGTTAGGGGTGACGTGACAAGATTAAAAGGTTTTCAGCGCGCCACCAGAAACATGTTAGAACGTTTGGAAGCCCTAAATGAGAGGGTCGCGCTAGAAAAACGCGTCGAGGAACTACAAGAAACGTTGAAGGAAAAGGAAGCAAATTACGAAAAACAAATACGGCAGCTAACCGATGCTCACAAGAAAGAAACCAAGGGTAAGAACGAAGTCATACTGCAATTCAAGCGAGAAGCTGAAACGGCTTTAGACGAAAAAGACCGAGTCCGACACGCCTTCAATCTTGCTCTAAAAGACCTGGATATGAGCAAGGAAGAAGCTAAAAACTTGCATATCACCATAGCCGGCTCTTTAGAGGAACGGCGGCAGTTGGTTGCCGAAATTAACACTAAGGAAGAACAAATCCGGCAAAGAGATCAGGCCATCGAAGACCTGGAGGGGCAAATAGAGCGGCAGCAGGAAATAATCGAGGACCAGGCTCGTCCTGAAGAGGAAAGGGAGGCAGCCCAAAAGGAAGTAGATACCCTTCAGGTGCGCCTTGCGGAATTACAGGCGGAAAAGGATAACCTGGAAAGAGAATTGGGACTTACCACCAAGGAAAAGGTAAAAAGAGCCCTTTTGAAGTATGGCGTTCCGCTGGCATTTGCGGTTGCTATTTCGAGCGTAGTAGGAGTTATCCTATCCGCGCTTAAGGCTACAGGCGCGGGCGTAAAGAAATTAGGCGATGGGCTGACGGACTTGGGAAAAAAGATGGCAGCCGGCTTGCCTGGGCTGCTGGGTTCGGTTGTTTCCTTGGCACTTAGGGCCGGCGGAGAACTGTTGAAGTTCGTGGGGAATAACATTTGGATATTAGTAGTAGCTATTGGGGTGGTACTCTTGAAGAAGATTCGGGGATGATCTTATCTGGGTACGTTACTGGTGGCTTATCGTCGTCGGGTATCCGAGGCGTCCTCGACTGGGGATAAGTAAAGACAGTATTCGCGCCGCCTTGATAATTTGGCATTAGCGGCAGCACAGTCATGGTGCTAATGGGCTTATGATTCCAAGTGGCATCCGTCGAAGGGTTAACAGTCGGGGCGGCATTTATCCGAACGCGACCCAGCTTCCCGGCATCGGCGCCCGACGTAATCTTATCACTGGGGCGAATCTGTAACTTCGCATATTGACAATTAGCTATCATATAGAAAGTTACTGGTGTTAAGTCTTCTGCGCCTCTTAGGTTGGGTTCGAATGAAAAATGAGTTGGACTCCTATTATCATCTTTTTTTCTGTAGGGTAGTAATGGGTGGTCGTCCTCATCGACTATCCTAAACCCAACATTGCATGAGTACCCCACCGAAATACAAATAGTGCACATGACCAACCCCAGACCCCCAACCTTTACCCACAACCCGGTATCAAACCATTTATCATTCACGTAGGTCTTCTCCTCCAAATAATAAAGCAACCAATCTTCCTTTGCGTGTGGGTTCATATATCTAAAGGCTCACCACCGTAAGAGTGCTAATGGTCTTATGATTATAAATAGTATCCCTTTGATCCTCTATGCTATTTATGCAAACGCTCCCGGTGTCATCTACGCGTATTTGCAGCTTTACCTTCCCATGGCAATCAGCAACCATATGAAGAGTCCAAACCGATAGATTTTCGGCGCTGCCGGGGTTGGGTTCTACGGAGAAATGCGCAGGCTCCCTGTTATTATCTTTTACACGCATAGGCTGCAGTATGCCATTGTCATCCAGGAACCTAAAGCCCACGTTGGCATGGCTGTTCGTGCTAATGCAAATACTACAAAGGATTAACTTCTTTCCCGAGTAGTTCAAATTCACTGACATGCCCGTGACATCAACCCAAGATGCTTGGGTGTATTTTTTCTCGCCTGTGTAAGTCGTATAAACACAATCTACTCCAGTTACGTAGGGGTTGTTCATCGCCATATATAATAGCTCAGACCAATGCTTGCGGTGGCTAGGCCGGCTTTTAATAAGTTATGGTCATATTCCTCGGGTATCGTAGGCAGGACCTTCTTTTTTACGTTCTTTGGTGCGGGCTTTTCTACGTGCTCCTTCTTAGGCTTCTCCACGAAATGGGGGATGCTTCTAAGAGTGTCAGAGTTCACGTCGTTCACCCCAAACTTCATATCCTTGGTTGCTCGCTGCAGCTTATTGTTATAACCCACGACGGAATTGGCGTTAATAACCAAATTACTTGGCATCAACCAACAACCAGGTGACAAAGCGTAATCCAGTCGCACTTTAGACTGCTGCACTGCAAGTTGATATCTCTGCACCGACTTAGAGATCTCATTCTCGATAACGGCGCTTTCGAAGAGAACAAGGAATACTTGTTGCGTTTCCTGTGACGCACCGGAGGCATCTACGATGGGGCTGCGAGTGCTAACCTGGGCTCCTAGAATGCAGTAAACGAAGGCTTCGATGCTTCGATTAATCCTTGCTAGGTTTTTCAGTCCAATGCCCTTTGCGGCAAAGAAAGGCGCCCAAGGATACTTTTCTTTGCTTTCTATGTAGTAAATTAAATTACCCTTCGTTCCGCTGCCTCCTAAGTCCGAGAATTCGTAGGAACTGGGATACCCCATGCCCGGCGTTTCTATGCTGGCACCAACATACGAAGCATAGGTGTAAGTCTCTCCTAAACCATGGGCGGTACCCTCTTTGTTACGAAAATCGGGGTTGGTAAGTTTAAACTCATTCCTTAATCGCTCCCATGCGACTTTGTCATATTTGTTATCCTTCGGGTTAAAGATAGTGTCACCAGGAAGCGGCGCTCCTAACTCAAACAATATCCTACGAATAGTAAAAGCAACATGAAATCGCAGGAAAGGAATATGGAACATATCCGAGGCTATACCACATCCTTTAGTAGCAGCCCAGACAGCAAAGTTTAACTGCTGCGGCCAATACCGCATGTTGGGACCTGATAACCATTCTCTGGATTCTTTCCCTGAGGTATGTTTCATGGCAGTTTCTCTAAAGATGTCTCTGACCTTTGTCTTGAAAGTCGTAGGACCCACGGGGATTTCTAAGGAGGTAACCATCTTAGCAAAGTCATCCGCTCCACCTTTGTTGTTGTAAAATGGGTAACCCTCTGTTGCCGGCAATAGATCCTCCGGGAAATTAGGCTGCCTTTCTACCGTCTTAGGATGCTTTACGGCCGCCTTGGCAGTCGCCTTTGGCTCCAAGTCCGCATTGCTGTACATTCTGGAGCCTTTAAAGTAAATCCCATCGGGTCTACGCTCAAACTTACTGGGGTCTGCATTCGGAAACATCTTCCTAAAGGCTCTCCAGTTAGCATAATCCCAGTTGTCATGATGTGGCTGCTCCTCAATATCATTCCCAAAAGCGTCGTACATTAGTATATATAATGGATGTTATACCATCAGCACCTCAGTTGTACCCAGATGTTCCCTATACTACACCTAACGAACTAAACGCTGAAAACTTTCGTTTGAATAAAGCGAACTTAATCCTGGCTTACTTGGAAGGGCAGGCAAAACACTACGAAAAAGTTAGAAAAAAATACGTTAGAGCCAGGAGTACGCTACATAAGATTGCGATAACTTCAGGATCCATATCCGTAGTGTTGACGGGCTCCGGCGTTGCTACTTCACTTACTGGGCCGGGAATAATCGTTGGAGTTCCTTTAGCCGGCGTTGGGGCAGCCTGTGGTATCATTTCGGCTGTTACAACAGGCGTTATGAAACAGTTGTCAAGCAAAATATCCAAGCATGACACGACAATAGCTCTGTCTAGGGCCAAAGTAAATACTATTGCCGATCTTGTCTCAAAGGCCTTGCGTGACAGAAAGATAGACGACGTAGAATTCTCGCTTATTCTGGCCGAAGAAGACAAATACGAGAAATTAAAGTCGAACATAAGGAATAAAAAAACCATCGTGAAAGATCTTTCCGAGGAATCTCGCAAAAAGATCTACGAAGAGGCCAGAGAAGAAATGCGAAAAAGGCTCGCTTCCTAAGTATCATTTTTGAAAAAAGCGTAGGAGGATTCCAGCTGCACGTATTATCGTCTAGGAATCCATGCTAACAATGGATGCTGGGGGTTAATCTTCTTGAAGATCTTATAAATGAGATCGAAGTAATGGGGAATATTTCCCTCGATGCAACAGAATAACTCCTCTGCTTGGTGCATATCATAATAATCAACGCCTGGAATGACCTCGCTAGTAATTTGAGATAACAAGTAGGGGATATGGTTATAGTACTTTCCTAACTTCAACTTTCTCAAGGTTGCGTGTAGAGATCTTACGGTTGGCGCTCTTAAGTTGTCGGCAATCTTTTGCATTACTAAAGGATCTACGTCGACAGGATCGCCTAGGATGTACTTCAGTTTCTTACGAAAGTATGTTATCCTTTCATATACTACCTTCTTACGACCTCCATTGGCGTAATACTGCTCTCTGGTAGCATTTGGTACGGCATTGCGAATATTCTTACCACACTCGTAACACTGTGCCGACGTGTCGTCTTCTATTTGCATTTTCTTACCACAACACCAGAAACCCTTGGGCTTGGGTATGTTAATTTTAGGTGCTAAGCAAACTATGCAGAAGTTGTTTACGAACTTTTTACATTCATGCATCGTATATCCGACAAATATCTTAACCTCCGTTTGCGATTCCCAACACAGCAGCAGTAAGGACCCTAAACCATACTTAACGCAGGCATTTCCCGTGTGGGAATATTTGGCTCAGGTAATTCCCGCGTTATAATTGATTGAAATTGCGTTAGAACCCCCATTCCCAATACTACTATGGAGTATAGTTTAAGGTTTTGATGATTCTTTCTCTCAGATTTTAACAATTGGCTGAATACATGATGCATAGATATGATGCTGTGTTTGAGTACACCAGTAATTCTGTTGCTTAGTTTTCAATTCCATGCATTTCAACAAAAGTGAGTGCAAGTCTTTGTATTGTTGAGGTTGTGACTTTTTTACATTAGCATAGGTGATTACGAACATTCTGACACCAAGCTAAGACTAAGCCTGAGTTAATAGTCTGTAATCAGGGAACACAGTGGTTTTTGACTTATAATTTGAAACTGGTTCATTGTTTTCATTATTTAGAACACTTAATCTATCAAAAAAGTAATGAATTATTAAACTGTTGCTGTTTAGTGGCTTAGCTGGTAGGAATAAAAAATGAAGTGCACTGGTCTGTGCACTTGTTTGACTTTTAGATTTACAGAGTATAAAATAATTTACATATCAATGTTATGGTACCACGTTATGTAATAAGTAAGAAATAAATATTGAGGTACCAGCTAAACTTAATGTGTTATCAGCATTTGGTTCTGAAATATTTAAATTTATTCTTCATATGTTTTTATAGGTACGAATATAGTCAATAAACTACCTATTATCTTTAGATCATAGACTCTTACTCTCATACCAGGAAATTACTACATTGTGCAGCATAGGATACATGCCAAATGGATAAATTACGATTTGTATCATCATGCTGTAGCCACTCTCTGAATGACTCTGGCTTTAAATGCATTCAATAGCTGCAAGCATACTGATATGAATGTCAAAACTGAAAACAAGGATAATATACACTTTAAATAGTTTTAAATTGCTTAAATGCACATTAAGAATTGCCAATAAATTGCCTTAGCAAAGTCATGGTTTGATTATAATGTTCAATACCATGATTACCATCATCACTTAGAGGGTTAATAAGTAGCTGCAAAATTGCCTCATCACCTTCTTCTAGGCTCACTGAAGACTGTGGGATTTCAACAGTGTTGCTTGTTTGAATCTGTGGTAAGGGTGCATCATAATCAATTCCATAGCTTTGAATAACATCCTGAGTAGAGTTGCACATGTGATGAACCCCATTCATCCACAATTGCAAAGGGGTGTTTGAGTGCACTGAAGACAAAGGATGATTGTTCCATTGCATAATAAATTCATCAATAGATCTGTTTAATCGTGGAAGGAAAACATAATGAATTCCAAACAAATGTAGCTCATTTGAGGGATCAAGCATGTTTTCTGATTCCATATAATAGAAGAGATCCCTGTAATAGCCTATAACACACTGCCTGAGATCTCGCCAAAGCCGTTCAATGCGTTGATTATGTACAGACCTCCCTGTGATAAAAGGGTTGCACGATGGGCCCTTTTCTTCTAGCATAAATCGAGCAACACCAATGTTCTCTGTTCCATAATCACTGCGTATTCGCTCAGGACAACCGAACTTTTCTATCGATTCAATAAACAGTCGTAGGACTGTCATTGCCTCATTGTTGGAAGAGCATCTTAAAAATGTTATTGCTCTGGAATAGCCATCTATTGCTCCATGAATGACTAATCGCCACCTAATCAACTTATGATTTCCATCTATGTGCCTAGAGACAACAGACATAAGTTAAGACAGAGAATAGTACTTTCATGGGAGAAAAGGGTTTTTTACTCACCATAATGCATTAGGAGCAGGAACATTGTAAACCCGTCTCTTAATTGTGTAGCGCCGTCTCATCTCTCTTCCTATTGGATCAACTCTAGTAAGTGACTCCCTTAAGCGTCGTCTCTGTACTTTTACACCCCTTCCAAGTAAGGCTCCTCGGACCATTACCTCACCTGAATTTGGGCAAACATTTAGAATTGAATCTACCATAGCATCCAGCTCTTGATCAGTCATATCACTGAATGCAGGGGTTTCATCCAACCCAAACTCCCTCCTCCGTCTAATGATAGTACTCCTCGATACTCCTAATAAAGAACTAATTTTTGTCCATGAAAATCCCATTTCTCTCAATCCTTGGAGGTGATCTATATCCACAATAAATCTTGGCCTTCCACTAGTAGCTTTCTCACTAGAGGCAACTGCAGACATCGACACTGTTGTACTCTCACATTTTAAAAGGTCAAAGTACTTGTCGGAGAAACACTGATATATTTCCATCAATTGTGAAAGGGCATTTCCAATTTCACATGCTTGTGAGGTCGGTTCTTGGTTAATTTCGATAAGCGATAAATACCAAAAAAGAATAACAACCTGTTCTTCTGCGAGTTTCAACATCGTTTGAAATTTGCCCTTCTCGTTACAATTTAAGTTTCCTTGAAGTTCACAGTATATAGCAGGCAGGCCATTCAAAAAAATCTGGAGATCGGTCAAAACGTCCACAAGAGCAGCCGCCATTTTATCGTGTTTGAAAGAGCATAACCTGGGAACGAAATAAGGAAACCGCTGGCCAATAGAGTTGTCGTCAACAAGAAGTTTTATAAAAAACGTGAAGTTTTATATTTTCCTTTGGAAGTTTTACATGAGTAGCGAAGTTTTATAAAGGATAGGAAGTTATATATTTTGCTGAAGAAGTTATATGTTTCAGTTCGGAAGTTTTATAAAACACATGATATATTATATTTGGTGTTGAAAGTTTTATATAACACAACATTAAGTATATATAAAACACGTAAGTATTATTGACACAAACGGCGCCCCATACTGTACACTTAATTGAAAAACCTTATTGTGTTGCAAGAATGTTAAATAATCAAAACAGTAAATGAGGCTGATATCCTGCATATTCATTTGAATTTTGCTCTTGAAATCTGATTCATGTTAACCAACAAAAAATTGTTGTATATGTAAACATACTCCAAATGACTAGGATATAAACTACCTTTAACACCCATTGGTCTCAGCTTTGATGATTTAATCTATTCAACCTGGCAAGTTTTTTAATTAGGTGTATAAAAGATTGTTGTCTAATATGATGTATACATTGCCTGTGTTATTTTTTTCTTCAACTTGTGACATTTGAAGTGAGCAATTTTTATTTTATTTTCTTACATAGAGAAATGAAGCTGGCAATAGTCCTGCCATGGAATTTCAGCAATGTATGGACTTTCTTTTGGGTGCATTCGCATCGCAAAGCACATGAGGGAGAGACTCCCAGACATCAAGCATTATTTCGACTTGTGGCATATCAAGAAAAGTAAGAAATATGGAGCACACTGTGTTTATAATATTGCTGATATATAGCCAGGTTCTCACTAGCAACTCAAGTGCAGATAGTACTTTAGGGATGACTGAATGTTTTGTTCTAACTGAATATAAGGGCTAACTGACAGACTAACTGCGCTTGCATTGCTAATGAGAACCAGGCTTAAGTACTCATTTCAACAAGATACCAAAAAACTGTACAGCTCAGGCTGTAACAGTTCAAAGGTAAACATCAAGAGTATTGTTGAGAACATACACAAGTACATGCAGAACATACACAAGTAGGGATATCCAGCATTCATATTCTAACACAAGAGGATAAGTTAATTATTAGAATCATCACCAAGAGCTACTTTTATGAAAGAAAAAGTCAATTTCTCCTGAAATGCTATGATTGACTTTCAGAATCGTCTTTAAATAGCCCTCGAAATATCCGCCATTTTTAAAGTGCCAGTCGAGTATAACCGGAAACGGTTTGTTACTCTCGGATGAGGTCGGAAAAAGGCGTCATTTTGAATTTTTAATAAGGTCCTTTTGAGTCATCCCTCATAAATATCTACCGGGAAGACACGATGTAGAAATGTTGTCATGAAAATGCTCTACCTTTGCCGAACCGTAGTTTCAAATAGATATAAGCAAATGCCTCGAAACTCAACACCATAAAAAAGAACCTATTTAAAATTTCTCATGCGAAATTCCAGGGCGAAATATTGAACAGATCTTGTTTTAGAGCTCTCTCTGTGAGTGATGTGGAATTGAATTTGAAAAATCCACAACCAACTTTGGGGCTTCATAATTCTAAAACGGCTTGATATAATTCCTTGAAACTCACTCATCACCAAGGGCATGACTCAAAATACAACATCCTTAAGTTTGGACAAAATCCATGAGGGATTTTTTGAGACCGATCCGAAAAACTGTTTTTCGGGAATTCCCCATAACTTTTGCATAATAAAGACGATCGACATGACACACCCAATATGTTAAACTTCAATCAATTGAACGATTTATATTTAAAAATCAAATGGCTGGAAAAAGATGAAGTCTGTTTTAGCACGCTTTGAATTCTACTGGTCGGAGCTTTCCGTTACTGATTTTAGCCACCTTAAAGGACGACTGACCCTCCAAAATGACCCATTTTTAAGAGAAACTAAATCATTTGAGAAGTCTAAAAATCCAGTTTTTAAAGGGGATAGAGCGTCCATTTTTCTAAAAAGAATTTTTGAAAACATCGCATATATCTCTCTGGTGGCCGCCATCTTGCGCTTTTATAGCGTAATGACGTCACAACGTCCAAAGAGTTCAAGCTTCCAGTTGTTTGGAAGCGTTTGCCTGACTTCTTTCTCAGTTTCTTATACGTTTTACCCAATATTACGACTTGGTCTTCAAATTAAAGGAAAGTCAGAATCTAATTCTTCTTCCTAAGGCTCGGACAGCTCGGGAGACGATTTTGCTCAAGAATTTTTAGGAATGGACGACAAGTTTGGTTTACGGCCATATCAATTCGAACCAGAGATAGAAATCTCCTCAGATGAAGAGTTCAGAGAAGTCTCTGAAATAGACATCAAAGACAATGAACAAGAGAACAATCGACTTACAAATTCTGATAGGTAAGTCGTACTTCTGTCTTAACACAAATATAAAATCGTATCTTGCCACTCGTATCTTGCCGTTCTTGTACTTTAGATATTGGTATGCATGAATCCAGTTTGCAACCAAAAGCAATACCAACTTTTACAATTTTAAAACATGTTTAAAAACATCGCTTGATAGTCAATAAGTTATATACGGTAGAATATAGATACATGGATATAGTTGTGTCACAAGTTGTGAATGTATACTCGCACTTGGGACAATCATTGATAGTGTTCAAAAATACAAAGAATTGTTTTATTTCTCATTACTCAATATCCTGCCTGGATTCTTACCTGTTTGTGCCAATAAGTATGTTCTTCGCACAGTATGGGCTCAGTACAAACAGCAGTACAGTAATTCGTAAGAAGGCCCAGAGCACAAGCAGTACAGACACATTGCATATAGGCAATTTCGCACAGAATTGGCTCAGTACAAACAGCAGTACAGTAATGCGTACGAAGGCCCAGAGCACAAGCAGTACAGACACACTGCATATAGGCAACTAGCTAGATGGTGCTGTGGAGTTCTTGGAAAGGAAGTTCGGGTCGTATCGCCATCTTGCGCTGTCATGTGCATCAAAGCACACATCCCTCCCCCTGGACTAGAGGAGGACTTTGAAGGTTTTCACTTTGTAGATGATTAGCTTGACCTAAAGTTACATGGAGTTATTATATACATTTTATTTATTCCTTACTTCATTTCATATACACAGAGTGGATTTTTGTCTATCAGGATTTCTGAATTGATAAATTGAAAAGGAAAACATAGAAAGGATGAGACCAAAATGTATAAGACTCATGAATTTATTTTTAGATGAAGTATATATAGAAAGGTTGTTTATATAAATGTTTTGTAAGTTTTGCATATTTTATTATTTAAAAACAACTATACCTAGACAAAATATCCAGCTGAATAACGAACCTAGTGTACAAAACACTAGTGGACAAAATCATGAGCTAACCAAGCAAATTTTGCAATTATACTAGGCATGGATAACCAATATTTCCTGGGCACGAATTTGTCTGAAAACAAGGCTAGTCAGTATCGTTTATAAAGAATTTGCCTTGAAGTAGTACGCTATAATGGATTCAAAAATTGTGCTAAATGAAAAAACATATTCTCAGTGCTTCTCTTGGCGATAGAATCTCACCCCATCTTAGAATCTCGGTACTGACTAGTCTCATTGTCAGACAGAGCATTGGTAGAGGAAGAGATAAAATCATTGAAGAAATACGAAGAATGATTGATCGACCTTCTTCAGAATATAGCGCTGCTGAGATAATGAAGTGTACGATATGCCTCCAAACAGCACACACTTCCCTGCTGCAAGTTGCTCTGCATGTTTTGCATTTATTGGGTGTATACAATGCATAGAGCAATGGATTGAGTCATCGTTATCCTCATCCAAATGTCCACTCTGCCGTACAAACCAGCATATACAACGTGGTCCCGGTATGTAGTAGGAATTATGGATCTTTTGGATCAAAATGTCTCTCCCTTTTCTGGAATTTCTGAAACTGCTAATGTCAACACTGCCATTGTTGTAAATTCTGCCACAGATACTAATGATGATGGTGATGATTATGATAATGAAATGAATGGATTATGGAATTCTCTGACATATTTATGGTTGGATCTGTGGATATTATATCCCCACAATAAACAATGGCCAGATAATTTATCAAGAATGGACAAACCCGCGAAATTTATTCCTTGCAACTAAACCTGTGACAGCATCCAACCCATAAACAGAATTAAAACAATGTCAACTATCTGAACCTTACAACAGAAATTCATGTACCAGTGTTCCCAAGAGCCCATGACAATCTTTGTGTGAAGGGAACACAGAATCAACAGTGCTTTTGCTTGGTGAAAGAAGTGGAAAGAGGTGAAAGTAGAGTCATGGTGCAGTGGTGCAAAGAAACAAGGAGATCAAATGTTTGGAGTTTAATGAATCATGAGGATACAATACCTTTTTCTTCAATTATTAGTTTGTGCAGTGTAAAAAAGCATTTAGTGGGTATCGTATTACAGTTCCTTAACTTAAGACTACCATGAGTAGTTGGATTTACTGTACATGAAATTAAGAAAATATATAGTGTAGCTCCCGAAAAAAATGTCCATACCATACATCACACTGCATTGTGTTTCTGCCTTTTGTACATTAATGTAAATAAAAATACCTAGAATTGTAAGTAGCAGGGATTGCTAATATTTAGAAGTCTACTAACACACACGCATACCCATACTAAAAAACATTTGAATATTCTCTATACACAACTCTCAACTCATTTGATTTTTTAAGAGGAAGAAAAACTTGAGAACCCAGAGATAAATTCTTCCAAAGAAGAGAACACACCAAAGTCTGTGAACTCACATGTTGCGACCAAAGGGCTTGAAATTATATTCAAGTTACTGTATAAGTAGACCAAAAAATACTATGTAGATGACAATATGATTCCCTTCAAAGCATCAAGCACCTCACTTAAACCAGGCCTATTATTTGAATAGAAGTGGGTAACTTTTTTTCCAATCTCTAGCAGATCCTATTTCTTATCCCCAAGTTCTTTCCTTTCTTTGAATACTTTAATGGTAGAACAAAATAAAATAAAAACAAAGGAATATGTATCACTTCTCACACTTTGAGGTCCACCAAGTACTACATCTGGAGCAATATGGGGATAATTTTGTCTGTAGTCTTCTCTTTCAATATGGTTGGAAAGCCGTTTACAATCGATCCTGGGAAAATTTAATACAAAACATTTGATAAGACATTGGGAATGTAGATTTGAACTTTTCATTTTTCGCTTGTGCTCTGTTGGGATTATTAGGGTTCAAGATGCATGACTAATGGTGGAACAGTGACCCTTAATGCTTGTTTGTCTTGGATGAATTTTAGCCCTAACACATTTCAACTAAATTTATACTTTTTATCCAGTAAAAGACGTAACGTACATAGACAGGCTGATACAGCTAAACTTACTTCCTCTAGAATTCCGCAGAGATATACATGACTTAGTACTCTTGTTTAAATTTAAGGTTGGGCTCATTTTCGCTAATTTTAAACTCTTTTTTCTTCCTCAAACAAGTAGTTATGCTACTCGTAAATACGATCCCGCCAACTTCCGTTTTCATTTTAAACACTCTAAGAATTATTTTACTAACTCCTATTTTCCTAGATCTGTTAAGTTATGGAATAACCTCCCACATTCCTTTAAATATGTATCAACTGTTTCACAATTCAAAAGTCTACTTTTCAAGCACTACAAAACTAGCTTAGTACTTACAGACCGCCATAGTGTGATGCTCATGTAATAGTTTATAAGTTTGTTTATATAAGTATTCTTAAAGTGCCTATAACCTTTATAGGATTATGATCAATTTTGATTTTCTGTGTGTTGGAGATCAATAAACAAAAAAAAATTTTTTCGATTGATAAAATATTTTCGGAGATATAACGCCCTAAAGTACGCAGTTTTGCCACGCCCCATCGATTTGGACGGGATAAAGGGAAACTGGGACCGAGCAGAGTCTCACTGAGTGGTGACGTCACAACAAGAACGAATTTTTTGATAAGCAAAGATTCTTACTAGTTTCTTCTGTCAGAATATGAGAAAATGCCGACTAGATGTGTTGTTGCTGGGTGCTCAAACACCCCAGATTTTACGCAAGCTATATACCTGCATAAGATACCATTTCATAACGACAATCGCTCAAAAGCAAAGTCCAGGAAGAAGCAATGGATTGATTTCGTGAAGAGAAAGCGAGCTAATTTCAACCCCTCGACTACCTCCGTCATATGTTCTTCACACTTTCTACCAGAGGATTACAATCAGAGATTCGATTTTGTCTCAAAAAATCGTCCTCAGTTAGCTAGAGATGGGGTTGGGACTGTTGCCATCCCAAGGATTTATGTCAGCAACCATGAAGAGGAAACCAAACTGTCGGATCGTAATTGATCGTAAATCTCCAGGAATGTTTAATACTTGTTTGATAGTACCAATCCTCTGATTTTGGTTTTCAAACTGTTTTTACTATCTATTTTCCAAAGGTTTTAAAAGATGCCATTGCCTCCGTGTCTTCACCGAAAGAAGTTGAGTTGCCGGTGCGAGAAGTAGTCGAACAACAACAAGGTTTCGAACGACAACAGGTGTGTGATCCGCCATCGGCTGACGAAGAGTCGAGTTCTTTTACGAATACAACAGACACCCAGCAACCTGAACACTCTGATCACACACATCTTGTAAGTATTCGTATGCAATTTGTATTCTCAGCGATAATTTTTACATTTTGCCTGAAAAATGCTCGATCACTGGAGTTGTGTATTTTCTATCGTTATGGCAACTGGACAGCTGATAGTGTACTCGTTTTACAGGAAAAGACGAAAGATAGCAGCTGTCAGACGAAAGCTTGCATTGGTTGTCTTCGTTTAAAAGACAAGACTCGTCAGCTTCAAAATGCCATCAAAGGCTACAAGGAAAAGATTGAAAAATTAAAACAAGAAAAAACGACAGCTTCCATCGGTAGGTTGGATATTCGTAGATTTTAGCTTATATTTATATGTTACTTTCTTGTTTGATATGTTATCTAGAGTATTAAAAATAAAAGTGATGATGTTTTAAAAGTAAAGGGCAGTTCAGTGCCTTTCGAAATCCAATGCATTAAACCAAAATCTGCAACATCCACTGCAACACTTTCTGTGCAGGTATCATAATAATATGAGCCCTACATTTTCTCCACAGGTATCCAGTGTGCAGTTGCTTATGATGATATAATTGATTATGATGGCAATGATGAGATGACAGAGAAAGTGGCTTCAGAAATGAGTGATATCGAGGAGGACGATGATGATGATGTTGAAAGAGTTGAAAA
Organism: Actinia equina; assembly: GCA_011057435.1. Lineage (NCBI taxonomy): Eukaryota > Metazoa > Cnidaria > Anthozoa > Actiniaria > Actiniidae > Actinia > Actinia equina. The sequence continues at coordinate 147,594 of WHPX01000131.1, read as the reverse complement.
TGAAGAAGATGAAGATTGTTTTATGTCAGATGATGGAATGTTGAGTGATGATTACCAGCCAGACAGTGAACCAGACACAGCTGGGGAAGAGGATGGTCAAGATGACACCTGCCAACAAGACGATGGGTAAGGTTTAGAAAAATTATCAAGGAATATCTAGAAATAAATATGGCTCAAATGATCTTTTCATTGGTGTATTTTCAGGTTTACAAATTTGAGAACAGAAAGGAAATATATTGTGTTCGTGTCAAAGTTGTTACTGTTGTTTCAATTTTGTCACTTGTGTAAATCTGACAACCCATTAGTTGAGTATCGTGAGCGTGGTACAATGATGACAGTCACAACGGTTTGCCAAAACCCAAAATGCCACAAAAAAGAGTTTGTGTGGAACAGTCAACCCCTTATGCCTGGCTCCAGGATTCCTGCAGGAAATTTCCTTCTTTCATTTGCGATACTACTGTCAGGTGGCTGTGCTAGTAAAGTGCTCCAGATGTTTTCACACATGGCCTTAGCATGCATCTCTCTAAAAAGTTACTTTAAACATCAGAGGGTAAGTTCCTTAACATAAACAAGACATTATTTTATTTTTAAAACCTTTAATACCTGTATAGAGATTGGCACTCCCTTGCATGGCTCTCAGCATCCAACTGCGTCAGTATTTACTTTCAATATATTGTCTAGTGGGCAAACCAAACAAAGATGCTAAGCACTTCCAAATGAGTTTTATTCTCATTACCTTGATTACCTTTTGATATGCCTCTATTGTGTTCTTATACATATATAACCATTTATCAATTAGGAGACTATTCCTTGCTATATATGTGCACTGGAAGAAGTATCAGACACAGATCATGGAGAAGCTAAAGGGGACTGAAGAACCACTGATAATCTCTGGTGATGGAAGATTTGATAGCATGGGCCACAGTGCAAAATATAGGACCTATACGATATTTTGTTGCACTACTTTTTAATTATTATTTTACATCATTTTATTGTCCAATATATTATGATAGCATGTTTTTTATTACTGTGTGTCTTTGAAGATTTATGTATCTCTTGTTATTTTATTACTTCAATATAGATTCTGAAGTGTATGACAAACTGACTTCTGCCCTTAACAAAAAAAGTCTTGTCAAAGGCATTCAGCAAGCTTCACCTATAGACCAGACCAGCTGTTTAGAAGGGTTTCACTCCGTTCTAAACCACTTCCCTCCAAAAATGCTTTCCTATTCACATTCAGGAATGTTATACAGGTATGTATAATAATGCATGAATTATGGGTTATGTTGTAGCCTGACAATCACCTTGCTTTTGCTACACCTCCCTCTACCTCTCTTTTTCTTCTCTTTTTGTAGACACATACTTGCTACCATACATTTCAATTCCAACCTTGTGCGTGAAGTCAAGAAAAAGCCAAATGGTCTTAACCAAGTTAAAATTGTGTATCCAAAGTTTAAGAATGGAGAAGCAACAGTCAAAGATGGCAGAGTAAAACCAAATTTTGGTAAGAAATAATATACATGCATTTACTGTGTTTTGTTAGACTGGAGTGATAGAGTGTTCACACTAAACCAGTGAAACCAATATCAACTTTTAGTACCAAATGTAACAATAGAACAGAGGATTTTGTATCAATTAGTACTATTTATTATTCACATGTTTAGTGCGTGCATTCTGCACAGCATAGACCTTAATATGTATATATATATATATATATTTTTTTTGCATGCTGCTTCAATTATTTCGTTTTTGTCCTGCAGATTATGTGGAAAATATTTTGAACACATACTTAAAGGCATTTGGTCAACCAGGTTCTCTTGAGGATGCAAGAAAAGAGCTGAAAGAAATGGCTCCCCCACCAATGAACTCAATGCTTGACAAAGAATCCAGAGAGAAAGCCTTAGAAAAGAAACTTAGAAGGGATAGTATGGTTGTGAAAGATGTTCCACCAACAACGCCATGTAAGCTGGAGCCTCAATTAAATATTGTAGAGTGTGACACTCAAATTTGCGACTAGTAGTAATGTATTTGCAAACTTTTGTCTGGGCTGTTACACAGTCATCATTGCAGTATTGTGCTATCAAGTGACAAAAGAATGTAAATACATTATAAAAAGTCACAATTTTAAGACTAATGTGGTAAATTAAAAATTCAAGCTAGTATTGTGTTACTTTTTCCATAGTGTCTGAAGTCCTGGCTGAAGAAAGTAGAAAAAGGAAAAAAGGCCCAACCCTGCTGTAGAGTATGCAAGAAACCTATGAAGGGACATGCAAGAGTTACAGACTGCCCTGTTAATTTAGCAAAGCTTCGTGAAAATTAAACTATTATGTTTTGAAAACCATGTAATAATTTTAAACTAATACAACATATTGGTGGATAGTTGTAGGAAAAAGTGTTCTTTATTTAAACTTATAGGAAAAACATAACATATACTTTAATTATTGTACTGAAATTGTGTAAGTAAAAGGTATTATCATATAATGATTCATAAAATACCTATATTTCTCCTTTTCGAAAAACTGATATTTTCACATGTGAAAATATCGTTACCGTATGTATTTAAGCTATTAGTTTATAAAGAAATACTTTTTGTAATAATAAAAAGCTTGTTAAGTTGATTTTATGGATAATTATGTAATAAACAGAATATTACATGGGCGCTTGGAAATACGAAATGTATCTTCTCGCTGCGCTCACTTGTGAGAGATTTTTTCAACACTCGAAGAAAAATTTCGTATCTCCGCGCGCCCATGTAATATCCTCTATTTATTGAGCAAAATATTGACTAGTTTTATTATTGCATGCATCCTTCGTAATACATAGAATGATGATAATAAAGTCAAACTTTATAACCCAAATTTCTACTTTGAGGTTTGTTTGTTTTTTGCTTTTGTTTTTGTTTTGGAGTAAGTCCTACTTTTAAGTAACTATAAAACTGGGGCCAGCTATAAACAATGAAAGAAACTAGCATGGAACTATTTGACAGGATAAAACCCAAGTGTCATATTGTATGGAAAAATGTGCTATATTTGTCCTGATTCTTGTCTGATTTTAATTTGTGTGTTTGTGTCTTATAGGTGGCCACAGCTTCATAGTTACACTCTCAATACAAAGGGGGAATAATAAATAAATACAGTTCAGCAAATGTCAGTTATTCATCATCCTCGAACCCAGTGAAATCGTTATCTTCCCCTGGAAACATTTTTCGTATGGCGTTATATGCACAAGCTGGCAGTGCATATCTCTTGCCTGACCCCAAATAACCATGATTAAGCTGGGTAAATTCTCTGAACGCAGTGGCTCGAAGAAATCTATAAAATAAATCAAATGATAACAGTTATTATTTAAGTTACCAAAATTTGTAGAATAAAAGAGCAGGTGGAGGAAGAAGGATTAATCTGGATAGTGATAAAAGCATTAAATACATGCACGATACTAGTAATGGTATTCGGCAAATGATTTCAGTTTGCTTTACATGAAAACTTACTCGTTTTCTGTGCCTGTTTGACGGTATCTTGTCCTATCGATAGTCCTGTATTTCACAGCGGACGAACGCAATGACCATGTATTTAAACAAACAACTTTCTCTTTCGGGGTTATATTCTTCTAGTCATTCATTATCATCTAATGGTTTACCGTCATAAACTTCTTCGTCAGAATATTTCTGTTCGGGATATCCATGAACGGCTTCGTCTAGTTCTTCATCCTCGAGGTCGTAAATACTCTCATTCTCGTCGCTTGAATCAAAGTATTCATCAGAATTATCAATGGATTCCATCTCACAGCCTTTCTTTGACAACTGGTTAATTCCAAAGATACAAAGAGGCAAATAAAACGACCAAAAACAGGTAAAAACACTGGAAGGAACATCCAAGCTCTACTTTGTTTTACTTATTGGAAGCCAAGTCGTTCTTGTTGTGACGTCATTCGACGCAAACTAGGTACCAGACCTCGCGATCCCGTCCAAATCGGTAGGGCGTGGCAAAACTGCGTACTTTAGGGCGTTATATCTCCGAGAATATTTAGTCAATCGAAAATTTTTTTTTTGTTTATTCATCTCCAACACACAGAAAATCAAAATTGATCATAATCCTATAAAGGTTATAGGCACTTTAAGTTTTAGGCCCGGGTCAGGCACCATACTTCACGGCAGGTTGAACCGAAAAGCATTATTTTTGGGACTGTACGTTCCGCTTTGGGTTCGGCTCATGTGGGGTGCAGCATTTTACCTGGGCCTTAAACAGACATATTTTATATTTTCCTAATTAACGTAAGGAGTTGAATTTCAATTGGGGCTATCGCCCTGTTTTCTTCTCCGGCCGCTCTTCGCTTTGTATGTTGTGCATTTAATTGTATTATGTTTGTGGCAAAATTCCAATAAACTAAGCTAAACATTGAAATGCTCTCCACGGCCATGTTATGATGATAACAAACAATTGTTATCAGTAATTTTAATTTAGTACAACCACACTCCGCTACATACCTCTAGATTTGTTTATGTAGGTAGCTTTGCCCAAATCAATAAGAACAGGACACGTGCTTTCTTGATTTTCCTGAATATCTATGTTGTTGCCCTTGCTGTCATTATGAAGGATGCCTTGCTTGTGAACGCTTATAGCACTTACTATGTCACACATAACTGGAACAAAGGAATTGATAAATATGTCATAGCATACTTCCATCAACAGTGTACAATTTTGTAGCCAAAATAAAAGGCTTTTTCTTTGTCAAAACACACAACATAGCAACATGAGGATGACTTGGAATCTTTGTAAGAATATCTGCTTCTTTGTGAACACCTGTGTAGTTTTGGCATGATTTAAACACCTCCACTGCAATGGGTAGTCGCTTGTTAGTTCCTTGATAACATTCGATAACGGCCGATCCCTCTTGCATTTGTCGTGATATATTTGAAATTCAAAAACGTGTTAAAAACTCACAAAAAAGCACAAACAATCACACGGGGGAACAAATTACTAAATAGACTTTAAGAAGGCAAAGGATGAATAATTTAACTACTATATTCAAACTAAAAAGGTCAAAAATTGATTATCTGAAGACGAAAGTTAACCCAAACATTAGCTTACCTGTGATTTAGGCATGCACAGTTGAAACTTCCGGTCCGAAATTCACGGACCGGACGCCAACTTAAAATCGGTTACAACCAGAGCCTCTCACTTCTCGGTGCTGACCATGAGGAACGTGGGCTCTGGGTACGAGATTGATTCAGAAAGTGATTCAAAAGAAAAGTAACATTAATCTAAATGAAAGCTAATTAAAGCTTTAATCATTGTTAAGAGAAATGTGATTAATAGTGTGTTGTTCATTTGATGCTCAAATTGGGTATGTAGGAACAACCTGTTGACAAACCACAGATTGTTGAAATGTCTAACGACGATCTTAAGAAAAGAGCAAGATATTCACCAAACAAAATGCAAAGCTCGTAATGATCAGCGGTATTACTTGTAAACATGTATGGGCTACCTGAGGTAGGGACTGGAGAACCCGTGTTTTGATCGTGATGAAACTAGGATCTTTGTGCATACAATCCACGCCAATCCTCATCAATAAGTAAACGTCTTTACATGGTGTCAGAAAGAAAAGAACCAAGAAAGCCTCATCTCCATCCCGAACAGTGCATTAGTCAAATTTCTTCAGGAATCGGATATCTAGCGATCAAGAAAAGGAAACCCAATCCTTAGTAACACAATTTTGTCTTGAAATTGCCAATTTTACTGTAGTTTGAAATTAAAATAAAAGGCAGCAGCTTTAAGAGGGGTAGTTCGTATATATCACCTTAAGCGTGCAGAATGCGAAAAATCGAAATCGCTGTTTGTCAAAATGTAGGCCTTAGTGAGCTATAACTGTTGTAACTGTTGTTTTACTTCAATCGGATAAATATTAGGAGAACTGCGCACAGAAATCCATTTTTCGGGATCACTTCTGGGAAGCACTGGTGGCGTGCGCTGCTGCTAACGTTGTTCACGTGTAGTACTAAAGCGAAATGTCAAAAGCTAAGAAAAAAAGCAATTTTAAAGGACGTAGTCCTAATGTCGAGCGTTACGAAAGATCGTCGGGGAGGGACGAATACATATATTCTTTCCTCTCAAACAATCTCTCCGCGATTAGCTGCTAAAAACCAAGGCAGATCATTAGATGAGGAAACCCTCCGTCGGTATGAAACCTGCCTCATGGATTTTGAGGATTTTGCCAAGTCCCAAGGCCACAAGGCCACCCGTCCCGTACGTTGTGACGCAATGCTTACTGAAAGTTGTAAAGTCTTTGTAACCAGATGTTACTGACCTTTGTAAAAGGCGATAATGCTAGCGCCCAATCTCTTCTGGGTTTGCCGAATGGAACGCCCGTTGACCACTGCAAATAGTGTATTCCCTAACTTTTTACACAGCCTGTATTGCTGAAATCATCCCAAATAGTTCGTGTTTCTCTCAATAACGCCACAAACTGGAACTACCTAAACTTATTTTCAAACATATTTTGATCGCAGCTATATATATCAAGGTATAGTACTCCATGTTTGTTCAACATTTCCACATTAACTACTGGCTTACAACACAGTACAAGACACGTAATATACTACAGTAACTACTGGCTTACAACACAGTACGAGGCACGTAATATACTACAGTAACTACTGGCTTACAACACAGTACAAGACACGTTATATACTGCAGTAACTACTGGCTTACAACACAGTACAAAACACGTTATATACCACAGTAACTACTGGCTTACAACACAGTACAAGACAAGTTATTTACTGCAGTAACTACTGGCTTACAACACAGCACAAGACACGTTATATACTACAGTAACTACTGGCTTACTACTGTTTATTTGGATTACGAGATGTATTCGTATCTTATTGATACATCGATAGATGCCTAAAGCTCTCTATAAGCAAAAGCAAGATATTTTGAATAAATATTGGGAAGATGGAATGACTTTTATCTCCCAAAAAAAGACAATTGAAAAGGCAGCGAAAGATACGCTTTTAAGCCCAACAAAAGTCAAGGTGGGTAAAAATAATTTTTTTATGATTTCATGATATGTTCAGCCTATGAGAATTAATGGCATCTTACGTTTTTTGTTTTTGTTTTTTTCTATTACTGTATAGCAATGGATCGGCAACGAGAGGAAGCGTTGGGGCCAATCTAGAACAAGGACCTCGACAAGAAAGGCTCAGCCTTCGGTTCCATGCAAAACCCGAAAAACCAGTGCATAACAGATGCTTAAATCTGATTTTTTTAAATCTTCTCGTAAGGGCATTTTGTAACTTCATTTTTATAAGTATAAATTCAGAGTGGAAACTACAACGTTACGGTTTAGGTTGTAAATTCGTTTTATATACGTCATCATAAAAATTTCAATTTTTTAATATTTTGTTTAAAAAGCAAAGCATTGGACATCCCCAACACGAAACCGGAATGTCTTGATTTTCAGTCAGATATCAGTGTAAAAGGTGCGGCATAATACGAACAACAAAATCGTGCAACTTGTCGCACATAAGTTCTTGACTCATTCGTAACGTTTCTCTTACTTTACTCAACAGCAGTCGCTTTGTTTTACCTTTTTTATATATTTTATGTGTCACACTGGTTTAAGATAGGTTTCACGACTTTTCTTGCTTTACGGTGTTGTCACACAACGCTTGCCAGTTACTCGTTCGCGTCTAAAGTTTTCAGTGTTTCTCTTACTTTGTTTGCCTTGCTATTCATGTAAAAGTTTTATTCTTTACACGAGAACTATTTTTTTCCTTTTTTTACAGTACATTTATTGTCTCGCCCTTCATAGATAGGTTTTACAATGCATTTGATACGTAGGCGAACTTCAGTAGGCAAAGCTTAAATGTAGGCGAACTTCAGTAGGCGAACCAATGCGTAGGCGAAACAATCGTAAAGCAAACATTTTCCCTGTTGCAAACCAAATAATATTCTCCTACAGCCCATGCTTGGCCTTATCAATTACTCTTATGATACAAAATCAAAATTAAAATACCAGAAAACCTTTAAAATAGCATCTTGATCAGAATTAAATGATAAAAATAAGACCCAACGATGAATAATAATGGTTATTTTAAGAATTTTGCTTCAACTTTTACGGAGAGCGAAGTAATTAATCAAAATACATTATGATTAAAAAAATTTTCAAAATACTAGATACCCAGGAGTTTTTAATTTTTATCAAAAATCCCCGCTAATAATAACTTTCATGGATTCAAAGTCTTCTAACTTTGTTTAGGATAGCAAAGCGCTTCTTAGAATCCTTAGACATTTGATGAATATGCATTCGCCGAGTCTCGCCATACTATATACACGGCGTCCAAGTTGTGGCACTTAGAAAAATTTCACACTAGTAAACAAGGTCCCGGGAACGATTTTCAAAATACTAGATACCCGGCTGTCGAGAACCTGCCTGGAAATTCTACAATTCTTTAGTATCTTCTCTTATTTTCTTTGATAATCACATTATAAAGTAGTGCGGTAATATAATCGACAAAAATCTCCTTGTCACGTCACGCAACTCCCCTCACGGGAACCACTTCAGAGTTCTACTTACCCGGCAGTTTGGAAATGTCTTTTTTACGTCTTTAACCTCATTTTCAATAACTGGAAATGTAACGATTATCTCATGAAAAAGCAGCATCTGTGCAAAGCACAACTATTCTGCCCTTGGTTTCCCTGGGTATTGTTATGAAGAAAAAGACTGGATGCTTATAATGCCTGTGTTCCACGTCATGTAAGTTCTCTTTCGCGGGAAAATCGAAGAAGTCGTACAAAAGTTTTCAGTTCTCTGACTTTAGCGTCTTTTTTCTTATTTCCTTTTTGAAATGGATCTTTTGAAACCAGGACTCAAAAATCTAGGAAATACGTGTTTTGTAAACTGCATTTTGCAGTGTATTGTGTACAACAAACCTCTCATGACCTTCATCAAAGAACATGCAGTTGAAGGAAAACACGGGAAGACCTACAATCAACTATATTTGGATTCATAGACATTAAAGTGTGCACGTGTAATATGTTTTTTTCCAATCAATTTGCAGATCATGGAGATGGATTTTGCATTGTCTGTGCCCTCAAAGAACTTGAGCTCAATGTGTGTGGTGGCAATAATGGTATTATTGTCCCTAGTTATATCGTTGACATATTACAAGGTACACTTTGTAGGATAATTAGTCACTAAAATTAAAATAAAATTATTATTATTATTATTTTATCATTATGAGAGTCATGTAAAGGAAGCTTTAATATACACGGAATAAGAATAAATGATGGTGCATTGTGGAGTTGTAAGAAAATAAAGCACTTGTTGATGTATTGCTATATTGAGAAGTATAGAGCAGGCCAGTTTATTGACTCATGCATAATGTGATAATAATAAATGAATGATATTGAAATATTTTATATCTTTTTTTGATATTTATATATTTTTTATGTACTTTGTTTAAATTATATTTATTTACTCTTAGTTATCTCCTTTATGAGTTGATAGAATTTAATAATATTTATTAACTACCGGTACTTCATTTGTTAATATGGTTGGCATTCAGTAATCTCTGAGAATTTCATCAAAATGCCTGGTGGATCATTTGATCAGCAAGATGCACACGAGCTGTTTTTGAATATCATGGGAGCTATAGAAACTTGCACTCAAAAAAAGTAAGTGGCATTTAGAATTACTAAAAAATGCAATCTATGCATGTGAACCTGACCTTTTTCAATATTGTAGGTTCACAGCTATCTTTTATTCAACTGCTGAACTTTCTCTTTTCCATTTCTACAGTGGATTTCCAGCTTAACTCTTAAACATTGGAGGAGAGATTACTAGCTCAGGTAAGACAGATTATTGACAAATATCATTTGAATGGTATGCCAGAACAGTAGTAACCAGAAAGATTTTTTGTGTGTAATTGTCAGAATATTAATTTCTATTTTTTATTTACAGTTAAATGCAGTGTATGCAACCACACCAGCTATTGTATTACTCCAATGTATGGCTGTAGCATTGACATTCCGGTACGACTTTTTTTGCTAGTAAAGAGTCATGTTGAACCTGCCAGTTGATATATTGACTATATTTTTATTTTTGTAGGCAACGTGCAAATCTTTGGTACATGCTTTAGAAGCTTACTTTGCTGCAGATATACTTGATGGTAACAATAAATTCTTTTGTGCAAGGTACATTCATTGCACTTTTGACTTCCCCTTATTTTGGTGTTCTTAAAAATCTTGGCCTGCTTGGATTCCAAAATAATGGATGTACATATTGAATTCATAGGTGTGGTCAACTGACAAGAGTGGAGAAAAAACTATCTGTCACAGAATTACCTAAAGTTCTTCCTCTTCATTTATAGAGGTAAATTATATTATACCTATTCAGAAATGCCTTAAACATTAATAAATTAGGTTGTGTAAAAATTTAATGCAGCTTTTTTGGGGCAGATTTTCCATGGGAGGATCTGGAAAAATCAAGACCAAACTGGCCTATCCTGAAACACTACAGTGCAACATGTTTAGTGATGTTTCACAGGCACAAAATGCTAGTCAAAGCTTATAATTATATTATTTAGTAAACATTAGACAAGTATACTTTGTATATTACGCAGGAGTAATGCACTCATTTTGTCTAAAAATGGCCAACTATAACTGACAATAAAATATTGTGTTCTATAATTTATTTATAGGAACATGCCAGCAAATATACTCTGAACAGTGTTGTTGTGCACAATGAGGAAAGCTGTAATTCTGGCCACTATTCCAGTTTCTGTAAAGTAGACAACATATGGTTTTCTACGAACGATCAACATGTATGTACTTAATTATATTTTATTGACAATAAACAAATGCCAAGCATTAATATATTAATGTCAATTTCTTATAGGTCACTAAAGTGTCAGATGTAGAAGCTCTCAATCAAGAAGCTTACATTTTGTTTTATGTCCTGTCTGATAAGGAAGTAAAAGAAAAGGTTAGCTAATCTTTGTTTAAAATCTAATTAATTGCCCTATAATTATACATTATCCAGAAGATATATGTATTGGACAATATGTAATTTCAACACATGAAATTATATGAATTATGATATGAAATTTCATATTATTTTTTATGCAGGTCATACAAGTAAATGGTAAGTGCATTTCTTTACTCTTATCAAGTCATAACATAGACAAACCATTTGAAAATAAAACAAAAACAAAGTGAATGTGAAATATTTATGTTAATCAAATTACAGATACAAGCGGGGAAGGCAAAGAAGAAAACCCAATGCCGGGATGTCGCATCAAAAATCAAGTGTTCAACGAAGAGGACCTCACGAAATTACGGGATCCTAAAGCCAAGATCAATGACAATGTAAGAGCTTTAAATTCTAAGTCTTACCCTAATGAACAGAATGTTCTTAACAAATTAAAACAGGTAAAATGCAATTCCAGAAGAAGTAATTAATTTGCTTTTCTTTAGATAATAAACAGTTACATTCAGCTCCACCTCATGGAGAACAAGGTATTAAATAAGCTAGGACTTGCTGTTTAGCATTGTTTTTCCAAACATAGGCTTGAATTCACTTGTGGAACTTTCAATAATTATTTAATATTATGTTTACCAAGAAAAAATCACTTTATGGAGCAACTCACTTGAATACACCCCTTTCGAATTCCAAATTACCGCTGTGTTTCTTGATTACAGACTCATTTGCACAGGGTTAGCCTCGAGTTTGTGCAGAATATTCACGTGTTCCAGTCAAGGTCCGTCGAGTTTCAAAGTGTTTGTATTTTTGAAGTTGTGCATTCTTTACTTTAACGTTGGTATTTGTGAATATTTAAACACTGATACGAGGTTAACCCTGTGCAAATGAGTCTGTAATCAAGGAACACAGCGATAATTTGGAATTCGAAACTGGTCTATTACTTATCTATAATTCCTTAATTTAATGTCTTCAGAAAATGTCCTTCCTCAACTCCCATTTTTTACAAAACTGAAAAAAAAAGGTTATCATGCAGTCAGAAGGTGGACCTGAACGGTGAGAATGTATACATTTAGATTTTTAGTTTTTTGTCATTAGCTAATGTAAGATTAAGAATTTCCGCAGACTAGAGGCCCCGCAGGCGCCATAAATATTTAACATCAAGAATCAGTCAAGCGTGCATCATTAACTTGTAAGTAGTTTTCTTTTTTTTTCTTTTTCCTTTTTAATTTGCCCCTTTTTGTGAAGCTTATTAATTATAAGTTGTTTGTTGTAGCGAATCGTACAATCTACCGTGTAATTGTCGAACAATTGTCAAGCTGGAGCTAATAAATACGTATGTTGGAGTCAATGTGTACGAAGGCTCGACTATTTATGTAGTTGGAGACTACAGCTAATTATCAGGTAATGCCAAATTATCTAAAAGAACTAGTACACTACCCTTTGATCTGCATACATAAGTCCTTCTGCGTATTTAATATTGCATTTGCATTTGTCAGTTCATTATAATTTCTGGAGAATACAGTTGAATTAAAGGATTAAAGTAAACAATTTAATGAAGGATCAGAGGGATAAGGAATCCCTACATATATTTTCATAACAACAGACACTGACACAAAAGGCAATTCTTTAAAATTAATCAAAATGTTATTTAAAAATTATTGTTTTTCTTTAACATGTACAGATTGATATATTAAGCCTGGAAAAACTTCTGATTCCAGTTTATCTGGATGGCCCACATCAAAGTGCTGGACACTGGTGCCTGGCTGTGAGTAGAATTTAGAATAACTATGCTGAAATTGAACATCATTCATTGATGAGTGCAGGTCACAAAACCTGTTCGAAATAGTACTGTATGAATGAAAATGAGTCAGCATATGAAGAAAATGCTGAATTAAATGTGTTAAGGTGTGCAATACATAACTAATGTAGTGGCTATTAATATCACTTTTAGCATTACATATTATACTTTGTTATTACATACATCAATATGCATCATCAACATCAACATCATCATCATCATCAACATCATCATTGATTGATTTTTTGTAATTGGTCACTGAAAAGCTACCATTCCCCCAGGGGAGAGTACAATAAAATTTCATTCAATCATTTTTTATTATCATCATAATAATCATTGATTGATTTTCTGCAATTGGTCACTGAAAAGCCCCCCCCCCTCCCCCCAGGGGAGAGTACAATAAAATTTCATACTTAACCATTTTATATCATCATGATGTATCATCATCATCATCATCATCATCATTGTCATCATCATAATTTTCAGGTGTTATTACTTATTGCAGATCATATCTCAAAGAGGAGATAAATGACAAGCTAGGATTACCAATTAATGAAAATGGATGGACATATGTCATTGCTAAAGTAGGTGTTAAGATGAGGACATTTAACTGTACGGCATACAACCAATTATACCCAGGGGGCAGTGATTAATTTCCCTAATGTACACAGTAACAGACTATATGTTGGCATTTTTGGTCTCAGCCACCACCCTCTAACACCTTCCACTTTTTGCTTCAAAATAATTAAATTTTGTGTTTTATTCATCGTTGATGCCCTTAATGTAAAGAAAAAACTTACTAGCTGTATTGTTAATGAAATAATATAGGAAATCCTAAAACAGGACAATGGTACTGACTGTGGTGTATTTGTTTGTCAGGTAATAATATTATTGTTGATAATCATTTAACTCTTCTTGTCTAATATATTTTTTAATTTAGACTTTATCACATTTCAAACATACCATATCTTTCTTTTCTCATCTTCCCACCTTATCCAAAACAGTATGCTGCTCACATTGTTCAGGGATTGCAGATCTTCGACTTTAAACAGGTAATTATCAAAATTTTGCAATTTCCCACTCTTCCGTTCTCATTTTACCAGTTCTTTTGGATATTCTTATTTTTTTATTCTGCTAAATCACAGGAAGATATTCCTGATTTGAGACTGCAACTGAGTGATGAACTCAAAACCTTAACTCCAGTGGAAGTGTACTGCTCTTTATTGCTATATTACTGACATATTTACACAGACTTTACCAAAAATAAAATCTATATGAAAAGGCATTTATCTATCTTTGTGGCTGCAAAGCCACAAAGCACTATATGCACAATATAAATACTTTGCAATTCTTGTGTCTTGGATGTATACATTTTTTGAGAGAAAATTAATCAAACAACAATACAAATTACAGCCTCAGGGAAATTGCTTCACCATTGACTATTGGCCTAGTAAACTTGTTATACTCTTCTTGCAGTTCACTAATTTCCGAGTGGGCAGAGACTTAAGGCGATGGTGGTAGTGAGACTTATAATGATACTGAAATATACCATAGTACTGATGATGATGATGATGCTCAAAAAACTGATTACTCTACCTGTGCCACTGATGATATAGATAAAGTTGGAGAAACCCTTGATGAGAGTGAAAAGTGCATGCGAAATGCAAGCTCACTGCAGGATCCTGTGGGGAATCAAGATACAGATGGATGGGATGTCAGTGATGCTGCTGATCATGACAGGAATCTGGACTTTGACACTACTAAAGTAGCAGATGAAGGCGATGATGTAAATCCACAAGTATATACAGATGGAACTGTAGGTAGTTATAGTAGTTGCGGTAATTATGGTAAAGTGCAACAAGCTGGTGCTGGGTCAAATACTGAAGGAGCAGCTGAAGGTGGCAGTGGAAAACACGTCGATGATAATGAGTAAGGGCCTTTCTATGTAGGAAAAAAGATACACAGTGAACAGGAATTGGAGGAATTAATTAGCACGTACGAAAAATCCCATTTCTGTTCACTGTGGAAATATGATTCCAAAACACTCGAGGCAGCACGAAAGAAAACACCCAAGAAAATTGCTTATGCAAAGCACTCCTTAAAATATGATTATGTGTTCATGAAATGTATTTTTGGAGACAAACCAAAGAGGTCCAGCCAGACGAGGAAAAGAAACACAAAATCATTTAGGCAAGGATGCCCATTTGAGATCTTCATCAAGTTATCCCCTGGTTGTCAAACACTGGAAGTGTCTCGGTTCAAAGAAGAACATAACTATGAACTGATACAAGACGTCTTTGACCATCTTCCAAAGCAGAGAAGTGTAAGCACTGCCCATAAAAAAGAAATTGAAGAAGCAATTCCACTGAAAGCAAATCCGAAACTTCTCAGTGAAAAAGTTGAGAAAACGACAGGAAAAAAAGTGACACTGAAAGATATTTCCAATCTGAAACAAAGAACAAAAAGTGAACTAAAACAAAATAACTTGGATTCAGTCATTGAATTACTAAAAAACCAAGAGGGCTCTTCTGTGGAAGTCATTATTGACGAAGAAAAAAGGGCCTCTTGTACATGGACAGGTACATGAAGAACATGTACACTATGTTCCCTGAATTGCTATTAGTTGACGCCACATACAAGCTATTAGATCTTAGAATGCCAGTGTATCTGCTTCTATGTGTGGACGGAAACGGCTTCAGCGAAATAGTGTGCATGTTTTTCTTGGCCGAAGAAACGAAAGACGTAATTGAAGCTAGCAGCAGTAAGGGGGACTCGCGGAGGGGGTACCGAGAGACACGGGTATTACCCGCGCCAAACCCTATGCGTCGGCCGTGGGTATTACCCGAGCAGCGCGATAATTCCCTTACTGCTGCTGTGTTTAGAAGAGTGTATGGAATGACATCGTTTCGACAACCATTTTCGACAACCTTTTCTACTCTCGTAGACACATTTTTTTGTGTCCACTGCGCTGGTAGCAAGCACCAGGAATATACCGTGGGGCGAATTGCCTCTCCTTTTTTGTATGGGCCCCAAAACGAGTCCCTTGTAGCAAGGGAGGCGAAACACCTCTCTTGGTAGCAAGCCGAAACAGTGCCCTCGTAGCAAGGTCGCGACACCCTACTATGCAGGAAAAGAGGAACGATTCGTTACCCTTCTACTATCTACGCCGCGGTAGCTGTGCCAGAGTGGCTACGTAGCCTGGTATGCGAACTCCCTGCAAAGTCTTTTGCGCCCTGTAGAGACCTTCCAAGATCTCCAGAAGTATTTGCGTTGTCCTTTGTTTTCCTAGCATGTAGCTAGCTATGCCTATGGCTATGTAGAGATACATCTATATACCTATGGACCCACGGAATACCCCTATGGATCCATAGCTATCTAGGCATAGCAAACCCGTATTCCTAGATATATATGGCAACACCCAAAATTCTATCCGAGGAAGAAATCGCAGGATTGTTGGAAGATAGACGAAATGGCGTAGGGCTGCAGAAGGTAGCCAAAAAGTACGGCATAGGCATACCAAAGATACGCAGGATAGAGCGAGAGAATGGTTTGGAGGTAGCAATTCCCGAAAAGCCGCCTACTACGGATTTGCAGAAACATTTCCTAGAAGTGCAGGATTCCTTTGCTATAGTCCTGGACGATCTCCAAAAAGCTAGAGAAGAACTGCGGGACGCAAAGGAGGAATTGCTAGCCAGAATGGACCAAAAAGACGTGGAAATAGATCCCGAGTTGGAAAATGCGGTAGAGGACTTGTCCGACGAAGTAGAAGGAGTGGACAAAAAGATAGACTGGCAAATAGCCGGCAATGTGCTATTTGCAGTCGTAGGCATAGCTGCCATTGTTT
Source organism: Actinia equina (assembly GCA_011057435.1). Taxonomy (NCBI): domain Eukaryota; kingdom Metazoa; phylum Cnidaria; class Anthozoa; order Actiniaria; family Actiniidae; genus Actinia; species Actinia equina. The sequence continues at coordinate 130,969 of WHPX01000131.1, read as the reverse complement.
GGGCGCGCATGCAACCACCCAAAGTTGTCTACTACAGACATCCGGCAGAGCCGCAGAGAAAGTCTAGGATTCCGGAGATGGAGTAGAGACGTACACCCTTTTGCAGGCCTAGGATTCCGGAATAGAGAGATGTACTATTCTATCCTTTCTTTTGCTAGCAGTAGTCTTTTCCCAGCCTATCTTGCAATACAATGGCGGGGCATTCTCCCAGCCTATCTTTTGTGCTTCTTTTTCTAGGAAGTGGCCCCAAACAGGGGTAGTAGTATGTTCGGCGGTGCAGCCCTCCAATACGCACTCTGGGCACTTCTCCGACAGGAATAGTATTGTCCTTTCCTTCTTTCTATACGAAGTCTTTGCATATTGCCAGCATTGGTATTCACCTTCCTGCATATGCAAGGCCTGCACACACTCCTTATTGGGCGGTGCATCTACTTGTAGCAGCCTGCCAGGATATTTGGATACGCTAGTACGTAGTTTGGAAACCAACTCGTGGTACGTATCCAACCCCGGTCCTTCGGGTACGAAGGCAGAGGCGACACCATTGTGCCATTCTACCAATACCTCTTCCTGGGGTATGGCGGTGTGTATTTTGTACTGTTCTTCGAACTTTCCGGCTTTGCAGGCATCTAGGATTGCTTCCGTAGCCCATACAATGCAGGTCTCTCTACCTTTTCGCAATGCTACGCGGTGTCCTCTTGCTGGCCAAGTAGGATCTATTTGCCTTGGTACTATGTATCCCAGTATCTTGTAGTCTCCTGGAGGTATTTCTTGCACTCTGTGCACCTTGGCCCTGCGCGGCGCGGAATCCCCCAGTTCGCCAAAGAACAACTTCCGCAGATTGTCTGTTCTTCTTTCCATTCTTTCTACGACTTTCCTATGCTTTGCCAATGCTTCTTCCAAGGCCTTCCTGTCCTCTTCCTTCTTTTGCAGGATGTTGTTCTTTCTTTCCAGTAGCTCGGAATGGTATATCTTCGTAGCCTCTACCCACTCGTCGCCTTCCAGGCTATCTGCTATGTCCTCCAACAGTAGCATGCGTCTTTTCTTGGACAGGAAGGATATCCGACGGTCGCTGGGTACTTCCAGTATGCCAAAGGGGCTCTTTTCCACTCCTAGCCTTTGCGCCTTCTTGGTGCGCCATATCCATTCTACGTGCTCTGTGGTGGGCAGCATCTCTGCGATCGTAGGTGGATCTTTGTGCACGCGCGTAGGCATATTGGACTCTGCCAATATCGTAGGAGAGTCTTTTGTGTAGCACCGCAGAGGGGCTATCTCCACGGGTTCCATCCCAAGCACATCGACACGAAAGATGGGACACCTACGAAAACCAAACTCTGCTATGGTCCAAAGTATGCACTCTTCCCACTTCTCGTTGCTACGCACTCGTATGCCGGCTATGCCTCCAGTTGCCAAATTGCAGTACCACGCAAGGAATATTTCTTTTGTCTCCTCGCAGCAAATGCAAAGACACCTATCCAAGCACTTTGCAAGGGCAAGCCACATGTTCTTGGGCGGCTGCACTACGAATATGTCCTGCAGGGGTTCTATTGTTTCTGAGATGGCATTGGTGTGGGATGTGGAGAAGCCTTTGCTGTAGATGGATATTTCTACCCTTGTGCATCCTCTTGCTTGCACGTCTGGGTGCAGGAATGTCTTTCGAAGATGCTCGTTTGGACAGTCTACATACTCGGCTAGCTTTGCACCTACTGGGTTTTGCACCTCTCCGGCTTCGAAGTTGGAGACTATTTTGTTGTATATTTTTGTCCTCTTTCCATCTTCTATCCAAGTACATACGTGTTCTCCAACAGTATGTGTATTTTCCAATATCGTACCGTTGTGCCAACCACTACTATGCTGTAGTACGTATCCCAACTCCTGCAAGCGACGTACCAATGCGACTCTATCCAAAGTTCCGGAGAAATCCTGCGTGTAGTCTATGGAGTATATTCCATATCCGTGCGCGCGTAGCAGTCTGGCAAACGCGGAAATCTTCTCGTCTACCACTTCTATAGGAAGCTCGGAGGTATCTACTTTGGCTACGAAATATCCAGTAGGCTCTACGCCATGTATGCTACTCCATCTGTATCCAGAATCTATCTTGGCGATGTTCCGTACTATGTTTCCATTTCTGCAGGTGTGTACCAAACTAGTTGGCAAAAACATACCAAATGTCTCCGTAGCTGCAGTGAATATTTTCGATACTATTGCCTTTGCATTTCTACATAGTAGCTTCTTTCCGTACAAATTCTCTTCTGCCACGAAACCATAGACAAATACGTCGTCCACAAAGGGTGGCAGCCCAGAAAGAGGTTGTAGGCTGGTTGGTCCTTCGTTTCCTTCCAAATACTTGCATTGGGATATGTCGGACAAAAGGTTTCCATCGTGGGCATTGTCCAGCAGCAAATGTGCTAGCAGTCTACCTTTTGCACGTATGCCCATCTCCTGCAATGTCGTCGAAATACTCTTTTGGCCTTCCATTCTCTATATATAGTAGTAGAAGCTTTTGGACTACTATAGCGGTACTTTGGGGCCCTCTTTTCCAAGAGCGGCGTTTCGCATACAAAAAAGGAGAGGCAATTCGCCCCACGGTATATTCCTGGTGCTTGCTACCAGCGCAGTGGACACAAAAAATGTGTCTACGAGAGTAGAAAAGGTTGTCGAAAATGGTTGTCGAAACGATGTCATTCCATACACTCTTCTAAACAGGCCGTCGAAGACTTGGAGGGGCAAATAGAGCGGCAGCAGGAAATAAGTAATGACCAAACTCGTCCCGAAGAAGAAAGGGAAGCAGCTCAAAGGGAATTAGAGGCTCTTCAGGAAAGACTGGTGGAATTGCGTACGCAAAGAGAAGGCTTGGAAAGGGAGTTGGGGCTTACCACCAAGGAAAAGATAAAAATGCTCCTGGTGAAGTATGGTATTCCGCTGGCATTTGCGGTCGCTATTTCAAGCGTAGTAGGGGTAATCTTGTCCGTGCTTAAGGCTACAGGCGCAGGCGTAAAGAAATTAGGCAATGGACTGACGGACTTGGGAAAAAAGATGGCAGCCGGCTTGCCTGGGCTGCTTGGTAGCATTCTTGGCCTGGCACTTAGGGCCGGCGGAGAACTGCTGAAGTTTGTAGGGAATAACATCTGGATATTAGTAGTAGCTATTGGGGTGGTACTCCTGAAAAAGATGTGGGGTTAATCTTATCCTTGTGTTTTGCTGGGGGCTTATCGTCGTCAGGCATCCTCAACTGGGGATAAGTAAAGATAGTATTCGCGCCGCTCGGGTAATACCCACGGCCGACGCATAGGGTTTGGCGCGGGTAATACCCGTGTCTCCCGGTACCCCCTCCGCGAGTCCCCCTTACTGCTGCTAAGCTGCAGTGAATGCATTTAAGAAGTTCTGTCCGGCTTGGATTAACACTCATGTTGTCATGTCTGACAAGGACTTCACGGAAAGAGAGGCCTTTACAAAGTGTTTCCCCCAAGCATCGTTGAACATATGCTTATTTCACACTCTAAGATCTTTTTCAAGAGAAATTACATGTGAAAAAATGGGTATCACCTCTGGTGAAAGGAATCGTTCCTTGGAAATTTTGACGAAGATGGCCTACTCAAGAACACGTAACGAGTATGCTAAATACCACCAAGAACTTGATTCGATCAGTAGGTCAGTAAGAATATATATAGATAAGAACTGGACTCCAATTAAGGCACAATGGGTGTCTTGTTTTAAGGACTGTACATTAAATCTCGGAGAAACTACAAATAATCGTCTGGAGTCCACATTCAGCAAAATCAAATCTGTCTGCAGCAAATATGCCAGCATCCTACAATTTTCCCATGAATTCCTTTCTGTCCTTAATGTACTGAGAAGTGAAAGAAGCCATCACTATGTTATGTCCATTGTCCGTAAGCCTATCAAGAGTAAGTGCCATCAAGATCTTCAACAATATTTAAATTTTCTGACACCATATGCCTTTAAATATGTAGAGGAGCAATTCAATCTATCATCAAAAATGCAACCAGTAACAAATGACACATTACAAAAGACATTTTCATTCAGCTCTTCGAGATCATTTAACAACAATGACAATTTTACAACAACAAGTTCCTCATGTACATGTCCCTTCCAAAACAAAATGGCCCTTCCTTGCAAACATATCTTTAAGGTGAGAAATATTCTTAACTTGTCTTCATTTGAGCCAAGAACTGTTCATCAACGGTGGACAATGACTTATTACAGAACACTTCGAGAAACACCTTCTCAAAATCCATATGCGATACCATTACGGTAAATGAAGTCACACTGCCGTCAAACAGTGACAAAAGAAAAATAATGACGCAGGCGCAAAAACTTAAAAAAGGACTACAACTGGGTCAACAATTGGCATCTTTAATAAGTGAAGGAGGAATGCCCACATACTTAGAAAGAGAAAGTGTTTTAAAAACTATCATTGAACAGTGGAAAATAGAGAAAAAAGTGGAATTGTGTCCCGAAAAATGAAAATAGAACCGATGATCAAACAGTCCAAAATGAAGAAATTGCAACTGTTGTTGCAAATGATTTTGTCATTAAAGGAGGAAATGATAAAAGTATTGAAGGTGTTGATGACAGTGAAGAAATTGCAGCAAAAAGTAATCCCTCTATGTTTGAAGAACTGAAAGTAAATGATGAAGATGTTAGAACCGATTATAATGCCACCCAGAATGATGAAAAGAGGGCGTCCTAAAGGTGCTGAACTAACTGTCATTGGGCTTCCAAAAAAGAAGAAAAAGATTAAGGAACAAAAAATGCTACCTTTCTCCAAACTACAACCAAAAGAAAAAGACCGCATCATTCTAGAATGCCTTACAAACACCCTGTCAGCAGCTGAAGCTCTAAGTGGAAAACGGCTTTTAATTAAATCTGATCTTCAATATAACATCCAAGAAATTCCAGACACCATTAAAGACCAAGAGACTATTGATATCTACAGAGCAGAAAAGTATTTTCAGAAAGATACATGGCTGGATGTTCTTGGCATCTTACACAAAAAGAAAATCAGAAATTTTGTTGCACTGTCTGCTGAAAGGTGATATCAGATGAGTCCCAAAAGAGCATTGCCTGTGAGCGATGCCTGACATGGTTTCACTTTTCTTGCACTTCACTTAACAAAGCACCAAAGATGCGAAATTGGTTTCGCAACTCATGCAAAATGAAATACCAAACCTGAGCATCTGTTTTAAAGTAATGAAAAGTTAAAACCTTAAATGGAAATTACGTTCACCTAAATGCCGACACTGACTACTTTGGAGCGCTGAATGTGCGCCCACTTGGAGCCCTCGCACGGATGGTTCAGAATTGCTCAGCACGGGCATTACACCTTTGAAAAATTGTATAATTTCCAACTTTAAGAGCGACTGTCCAGAAATATCGAGCATTGGGCGGCCACAGTCAAAAAATAAAAGTCCTTCATTTTTGGTCTGTAGACACTATTTGATGAGTTTATGAACGCACTGGGGTCGGTTTTTCGATCTACGTAAAAAATCCGGATTTTTTTGAAAAAAACAATTTCACCCCGTGTCGGTCTAAAAATTGCCCAAGAAACGGCTGCGAATCACGCCTTCAAAAACATTCTCACTCCAAGTGAAAACCCAAGTTACAATCAAATTTGCAACTGAATTCAAGAAAAGGGATGTTGAACAATTGTTCCAGGTGATTTTAGACGTTTTAAACTAAACTTTAGATAGAAAAAATTGCATTCTTCCAGCATAGTAATTCACAGTCTCGTAAAACACTGATTTTACCTCACATTTATAAAAGCGATATTTTGCATGTGGCCATTCTCCAACTTTTACAAAACTCAAGCTGTACAATGTTCAAATGATAGAATAACACGAACTACAAAAATTAGTTTGGGTTTTTCCCACAGGCCTTATGAAAACTTTATGCGAAGTTGGAAAAATTTGCCATGTAAATATGCAAATTAGCAGTTTGTTTACATCTCTACACCACAGATCACGGCCGCGAAAAAAGTCATCTAAAATAGTTTTAACAGCTTATTAATCCACGCATTAGCCTATCTAAGGACTATCTAAGCATGATTGGCCGTCGTTATTATTTTAAACGATTATTTTTTGAAGTTAAGCCTACATTTCCGGTGTTGAAGACACTCAGCTTGCTTGCCTCGGTGGCATTCCATCGGTGCGTAGTAAACTTAGTAATCATAAATGACTGTTAACATGCTCTATAAACGTTACTATTCCTCACTAGTGGTATCCATCTTATCACATAGTATTTTCACATACTGAGTATAAGCTTGAAAGTTTGTATTACTTTGTAAATAAGCAGGGATCCAACCTGTCAAAGCGGATTATGTGAGCTGATGGCGTGACAAACAACAGTTTGCGCGGAGCCGGACGTGACGTCGTTTGGTACAGTCCCTTTTTTATTGCCTGAACATCTTGTGATTTGGCATAAACTAAAGAGAATCACTCGTTATCAAGATTTGTTTTTTTAAGGTTTCAATGATATTGTTCTTTACGACAAAAAGACCCCGATTTGAATAAGGCTGCATTTGAAGAAGAAGAAGAAGAAGAAGAAGAAGAAATTGATCTGAAGATTTCTGATGCGTACTTTTGGACGGATTCCAAGATTACCTTACAGTATATAAACAATGAATCTCGGAGATTCAAGACCTATGTAGCAAATCGTGTAGCAGAAATTAGAGAGGTGTCTCAACCTAGAATGTGGAGACACTGCCCCGGCGACCTAAACCCAGCGGATGATGCGTCCCGCGGACTCTCAGCAAAGGAGCTCCTGACAAATGGAAGATGGCTACAAGGTCCTGATTTCTTGTCAAGGTCAGAAGAACATTGGCCAACTAACGAGATTGGAGAACTGCCTGATGATGAAGCAGAGATCAAAAACGAAAGACCCGTCTTTGTGGTAACAGCACCTGATGAGCTGCATGAATTGCTGACACGCTACTCCTCTTGGTCCATGCTGTTGAGAAAGGTTGCATGGCTATTGAAGTTTAAGGAGTACCTGAGACAGCGCTGCACAGATCGTGATTCGTGCAGTGATATCGAGAAACACTTGACAACCAAGGACCTAGAATGTGCTTCAAAGGCCATAGTGAAACTTGTACAACGCCAGGTGTACTCTGAAGAAATCCGAGAGTTAACAAGGAACAAGGCGGTCAAACTATCTAGCAGCATAGTCAAGCTTCATCCAGTACTGATCAACGACGTAATCAGAGTCGGAGGTCGCATCACAGAAGCTCCCGTTTCCTTCGACTCTAAATTTCCGATGATTGTCCCCCCAAGTCATTACGTTACAAGGTTACTCATCGAGTACTTCCATCAAAGACTAGCTCATGCAGGACAAGATCACATCCTGGCCCAAATGAGAGAAAAGTATTGGATACCCAAAGGTAGATCAGCGGTGCGAAAGGTGGTGAGATCGTGTTTGTCATGCAGAAAGTACAAGGCTACTGCAATGGAACAGATGATGGCAGCTCTACCAGCATTCCGCACAACCGCGTATGAGCCGTGCTTTACTCATACCGGTGTTGATTATTTCGGGCCCTTGAACGTAAAGAGAGGACGAGCAGTTGTAAAGAGATGGGGCGCGATTTTCACCTGCCTGAATTCAAGAGCTGTACACTTGGAGCTGGCTAGTTCATTGGAAACAGATTGTTTTATCAACCTTTTGAGAAGATTCGTTAACAGAAGAGGAGCACCAAGGTTCATCTACAGTGATAACGGGACGAACTTTGTTGGTGCTGAAAGAGAGATCAGAGAAGCAATTGATCAGTGGAATCAGCAACAAATCAGCAACGAGCTTCTGCAGAAAGGAATTCAGTGGGTGTTCCAGCCACCAAAGGCTTCCCATGCAAGCGGAGTATGGGAAAGGCTCATACGTAGTACTCGAAAGGCTCTGAAGGCAATACTCGGGGAGAGCCTAGTCGACGAAGAAGTGGCCACCACAGTATTAACAGAAGCTGAGTCAGTACTTAACTCCAGACCTCTTTGTGCGGCATCGGATGATCCAGGTGACTTCGAACCATTGACCCCCAATCATCTGTTGCTGCAACGACCAGTCCAAGTTCTACCACCAGGTGTCTTTGTCAACGAGGATATCTATTGCAGAAAGAAGTGGAAACAGACTCAGGTTCTGGCTAACCATTTCTGGAAACGTTGGCTGAAGGAGTACGTAGCAGCACTGCAAGAAAGACAGAAATGGAACAGAGTCCGCCGCAATGCTCAAGTCGGAGACATCGTCCTCCTAGTGGACCATAGCCTTCCTAGAGGCAAATGGTCATTGGGTCGTGTTCTAAAGACCATCCCCGGAAGAGATGGATTGGTAAGGACAGTGGAGGTGAAGACCCAGAACTCGACGTTGGTACGGCCGATTCAGAAACTCTGCCTTCTGGAGGAAGCTGCCAACATTGGCTGATAACCAGGACAAGAACATTGAACTCTTGAACTTTATCCCAAAGGGGATCGAACTTATTATGTTACGTTCATCATGTTAAAATTATTGTATTTTCTTAGGCCTTTGTATCTGTATATGCTGCACTGTGTTGCGCATGGGGTGGGGTGTAGCGGCCTACTTCCGGTAGAGCACGTGATTGCCACGTGCCCGCGCGTGCCAGTAATTTTACTGACCTCAAGGGCACACAACACACAGTTGTGAACATTGTTTGAGTCCACATTAGTTTGAGTTCTTTAGAAGACTCACTGAAGTTACGCAGCAACAACAAGCTTTATTTCTTGCCTTTGAATTGGGATTCATGTGGATTTAGTGTAATTCATGCAGTAGAAGTTGAAATGTATGGGTAATTCGCATGTAAAGGAAATAAATTCGTCAACTCAGTGAAATATGGTCTGAAATTGCCCATCACCTAGTTTATGGAAACTACAGTTTTTATAAGTTTTCGTCATTAAGACTGAATAGGAAGAAATCAGAAGCAGGATGGTTGGGAAGGGAAAACCGTGACCAACCAAAGCAATTTAAAGATATTAATTGGATAGATTTTCATAAAAAAGGAATCAAAATTCTGGGTATTTACTTCTCTTATAATGATAATTTTTTGTATGATGAAACGTATAATTACTAATTTTCAAACAACACTTTCTATATGGAAATCAAGGAATCTTACTGTTTTGGGAAAGATTCTGATTCTTCGTACTCTTGCAATACCTAAACTTTTATTTGTATGTAAATTCATTCCAGTCCCTGAGGATTTTATTCATTTAGTTGAAAGGTTGACAAAAGATTTTGTATGGAACGGGAAAAAACCGAAAATTAAGCATAACACGTTAATTGGTGACTATTCGGATGGGGGTTTAAAATGTCCCGATTTTGATTCAATTTTGAAAGCAAATTATTTTAAGTGGGCTACACGCTTAGTTCTATCTGCAAAAAAACAAAACACAACTCCGATTAATTCCATCTACTTTTATTGACTTCACTTTACTAACTTCAATCAGGAACGAATTCCTACAAATATTCCCACTTTTTATAAATTGATTCTAAAAGGATGGGCCGAAATAACTGACCAAAAAGTTAACAGTCCTACTAAAGTATGTCAGCAGTATCTCTGGAATAACAAATACATTAAAATTGCAAACAAATCAGTCTTTTACAAGGCTTTTTCCAATTGTAATATAAATATAATTGACGATCTATACGATAGAAGTTACAATCTAACATGGGAATATGCAAAAAACAAAGGCCTAAAAGAGAATGACTACATAAGGTGGGCAGGAATAATCTCGGCAATTCCTTCATTATGGAAAAAGATGATGAATGAAAACATAAACAAGATAAAAAGCAAAACTAGTTCAAAATTATATTTAGAATTAAGGAATGATAGGATAGAACTTGAAAGCGTTACGACACATAAGTTTTATCAATACCTTATCGAAGTGAAATTTTGCCCTCCTACATCGCAAGAGAAAATAACCAAGAAAATGAATCAAGAATTGAACCCCCTTGACTGGAACAAAATTTGTAACAGAATTTATACCACAGCAATCGATACATACTCGAGATATTTTCAATACAAGATTTTGAATAATATATTATATCTCAACTGGGATCTTCACCGTTTTAAAATTTTGGAGTACTCGTCCTGTTCTTTTTGCTCATTATATCCTGAAACTATTGATCATCTCTTTGTAGAATGCATTGAATCAATGAATTTTTATTTTGAATTAAGTAATTGGCTCTTTGATTTTGATATTCACTTACCAGAATGTAATAAATCCAATATTATTTTAGGTGTAGATGATACCATAATCAACTATATCATATTAACATACAAAATGTGTTTATATAAAGCAAGAGAGAGCCAGAAAACTCCTAATTTAAAGTTTATACAAAATGTTTTGAGACAAAATGAAAGAATTGAGTATAAGGTAGCCAAGGAGAATAACGTTATTTTCAAACACAAAAAGAAATGGGGGAAAATATGTCTCGCACTAGATATAATCAAATAACTGCCAAATGTTATGTTTGTTCGTGTATTTATATTTATATATATATATTTTTGTGCTTGTTGTTGTGTGTGCTGTAATCTAATATCAATATATTTATACTAGTAATTATGTTAAAATGATGGAAACTTTTCATCATAAGATGCAAAAAGATGTAAATCATAAAATATAAATCATGTTGTAGAAAAATCTCGTGTAGCACACTTAGTGTGCTACTCTTTAAGTTGTAAATGAATATATATTTAAAAAAAAAAAGCTTGTAAATTTCAATTAAAATGTTTGTAAATAAATAAATAAATAAATAAAAAAGATATAATATGTAATACCATTGACTTTTCCTTCAATGGAGAATTTCCTTTTCTTTGGAGAGCTTTTAGCTTCTTGAACTGTTACAACTGCTGGTGTTGATGGAGTGATGTGATGGAGTGTGGTAACATGTTTTTTTTGCTTTTTCTATCACATCGGGTGGGATTGTGAATGGTGCTGTTAAGAACAAGTTTGTACTTTGTGATATGATCACAGTTAACTTGTCGTCCATGGTCTTTTTCATATTGAAAATTGTCGAAAATTATTATGTAACTATCAGTCTTTATGGAATCTTGAAGTTTCTTATAGCATAATGCCTTTATTGCTCCAGTTTGATCACAAAGAATCAGTGACTCATTGGTTGATGCCAATACTTTTGCAATAAGTGGTGTTGGAGTTGGCTTTTCATCATTTTGTAATGCTGAAAATACAATTTTTGTTAAAATTATCATTAGTGATGTAATTTTATTAGTAGGTTAGTAGAATATTCTAAGGTGTATTTCATTGCAACTTTTTAAAAAGTCTAACATACTCTTCCACTTTTTTTGAGGTACAAACATTTTTGTACTAAAGCTAAACCATAAACCATGCATAAACCATGTTTATCGAACTCGGGGAAGGCCAACCTTTTTTAAAATAGACATGATGAAACAGAATTATAGGTTATAGTTCTAATAGAATTCCTAAGAAATTTTGATGCTTACCTAAATTCTCCACTTCCTTCGAAACTTTTATGGCATTCATCCAGCACAATAAGTGCCACCTGTTCTTTGCATTCCAGTAACGTTGTATAGGCTGCAGGTCTTTTCTTGGTGGCATCTCCCATAAGGTATTCAGGAGTTACGTATACCAATCTAGGGATTTTGTCGTCGTTATAACCACCTTTAGACAGAATGTCGAAATCCAATTTTTCTTTCGATGAAGCTCCGAGAAAAACTGCTGGAATTCGCTTTTCTCTCATGGAATGGACCTGTGATTCCATAAGAGCAGCAGTAAGGGGGACACGCGGAGGGATTACCGGGAGCACCGGGATTACCGGGAGCACCGGGAGCACCGGGTATTGCCCGGGCCAAGTACTATCCGTGGGCCGTGGGAACAACCCGTGTCCCATTATATGTTACGCGGTGATTTCCTTACTGCTGCTGTGTTAAGGGTCGCAAACGAGGGTTAAAATATTTCTTAGATATAGATGGACGCCATCCAAAGCATTCAGAACAGAACTGTGCGCAAGCTGCGTACTCGGGTGTTGAATAATTTGGACGCCGACTTCGCCTTCACGACATTTATGGAGGGAGATACGGACGAAACGATGACTGAGGAGAGAGCTGAGAGGAGAATTGACCTGATGCCTGAGGGTAACTACCGCTTGGAATTGACGTTCATAAAGTATTTGGATGGTGAATGGATAATAGAGAAGGGCCGCAATCCTATAAGGGCGTCTGGTGAGCGAAATTTGTTTGTCTTGAACGAGCAAACTCGTCCTGGAGCGCTCGTGGGAGTGGATATGCTGTTCTACGAAGTTGCCTATCCGGTTACCGTTGTTATTTATGGTGCGTATGAGATTAGGGAACCAGACGTAAGCAAATTACAGCCGATGCGTCATCCTGGTAACTGCGTGGGAAAGTTGGTAAGAAAATTCTTCGAAGATTCTTCTCGGGGTGGTAAGCTTACTTTGAAGCGTAGAGAAGCTATCAGGAAGTGGGAAAAAGCGACCCATAGAGCGGGAGCGACGATAGATAACGTCAAGAAGTTGGAAGTCCTCTTAGAAAGGCGCATACAGGTGAAAGACATTACGGACGGGTTCATCTATCCGGGGACGCACAAATACGGAGGCCGGTGGGCTCCCATCGTCATATATCAACACAACGGACATGCTTGGAGAGAATTGAGGTTCCCCAGAAAGAAGGAGACAAAGATCTACGAAGAGTCGCCGCTAGCAGAATTAGTCCATGAAAATTCCGTATGGTTGATGGATTCGGAAGGAAGTCAATTTATGACGCAGGACGGAATCCTTTACCGGCCAGAAGTGGAGCAGCAACGTATCCATAGCGCCTGCGAAATCTTAGGAGAAGACTTCTCAGATGAGGTACTCAGCAGTCGCAGCCTGGACTTCCTAGCCGCAAAGAAAAGGAATGGTTGGAAGCCTACCCCTAAGGAGTTCGCAGACATAGCCAAGGCCTGCGTAGAGCATGGTCATGGAGGTTTGTGGAACATGGAGTATGACGAAGATGAGTACGTGTCGCTGGATATGAAACATTGTTACCCAGCATCTTTCAAAGGCTTAGGAGATTGTAAGAAGTATTATGAGAGTTATGGGCATCCAGACAGCCAATTCTTCCGCGTTTCCCTAGACGGTCATTACGACGCCCGAGCTACGGGGTTCGTTAGGCTAACTACGTGGAAACTAGCGAAAGGCCTGCACCCAATAATCTACGCGTGGTATGGTAAGCACCTGCAGGAAAAGGAATGGATACCGATACCGCTGCTGAAGTTTCTGGAGGAGAATGAGATACTCGAATACACGGCACATGAGGCTATCCTATGTCACTCATCCTTCACTAAATGGTTACCAGAACACAACCCTACTGCAAGGATAGTCATAGGTAAGTTCACGCAGGGTGCGAGGGAGGGCGAAAAGCACATGCAACGTCGTTTAATTACGGACGAAGGCGAGCTGAGCTTCCTCGTTAAGCGTGCGCACGAGCAGGGAACGATGGTATCTGTGGAAAAGTGGGACTACTTCGTAGAAGGTGAGGGAGAAAAGAAATGGAATGCTCTGTGTTACTACCAGGATTACAGACCGCAGTATTACCACCTACGTGCCAGCATGCTTGCCTACGCGCACATCAACCTCCTCGCGATGCTCCTACGGTTCGACAAAGAAGACGTACCACGGGTAGCTACCGACTCCCTGTATGTGAAACCTAGCGTGTTAGAGCGCATGAAAGAGTTCTACACTGCCGATGAACTCGCAGAAAGTGGTCAATGGCGCGTCAAAGATGAGGAGATAAGGTCTTGGAGGGCACGCGTGGAATATCAAGGAGAACACACCCGTGGTTCCACTGCGCCGACGGAAGAACCACTGCCCTCAGTTGCCGACCCCATTACATACAAGCGCTTCTCTTACCTCTACGGTACGGGCGGCAGTGGTAAGACGACGCGTGTGTTAGAACTCTTTCCTAAGATAAAGGTGCTAACGCCAACGCACCGCTTGGAAAGGGAACTCCGCGAAATGGGCCACGACGCGCAGACTTACCACAGCTTCTTTCGCTGGAATGGCCAAAAGTGGGTGCTGGAAGCGATACGCGACATACCTCCGGTGATACTTTGGGACGAAATCTGTACCGTGCCCTTAGAAATCTTGCAGGAGTTCGTAGACTTCCTCCGCGGAAAATGCCAAGTAATATTTGCCGGGGATCCATGTCAGCCACCTCCTATAGCCGGAGAAATGCCCCATGAATGGTTAAAAGAAATGGTAGACCACTCCGAAGAAATTAACGCAGACTACCGTAGCAAGGATCAAGTGAGGAAATTAAAGGCAGAATTAAGGGGCCTTAGCGACGCCGAACAATCTAAGGTGTTACGTAAGAGGGTACGAGCAAAGTCTTATGAAGACTTCCTGTATTCTTGGCATCCTAAAGATCTGGTGCTAAGTAGTAAGCGCGCAGCACAATCTCGCATTCAGAAAGACTTACTCAAAATGCACCAGGAGCGGTTCCCTAGTCATTTGGTACCCGTTTGTTATAAACCCCACGACACCCGCATGCAGCGCCGCGACGTTTGCGTACCCGGTACCGACATCCAACTGCAAAATGCGGTAACGCACGATAAAGCCTGGGTACCCGTAGAAAAGGTGGGAAAAATAACCTCCCATCCAGACTGGCGCTTGGGCTATTGTATGACAGTCCACAGCGCGCAAGGGCTTACCATAAAAGAAACCTTATGGATCATAGACCAGCGGCTGTGTTGGAGCAACCTTATCTACACCGCCGTAAGCCGTGTGGAGTACGCCAAACAGCTGAAAAGAGCCTGGGGTCCGCAACTGCGTTACGACCGCACCCCAGAAGACATAGCGAAGGAAAACATTGCCAAGAAACTCCTTCGCTACAAAAGACACGACGAGGAGAAGGGTCATGTCTTTGACTTATGCGTGGACGACGTCTATAAGAAAGGGGCAAGGTGTGCCAAATGTAACATACCTCTACTATGGAGGTTTGACTCAAATGACGATCAGCAGTTTTCCGTGGATCGCATAAATAATAAACGCGGGCATTGCAGAGGCAACGTGAGGCTGACATGCCTAGAGTGTAATCGGGCGCGTGGAGCAGCACTACTCTGAGCCTTTGGGGACTATGAGCAGCTCTTCCTTAACAAATCCGCGACTTGGGCCATTTAGGTAATACAAGACGGGTTGCCCTTCCTTGGTGACGGACTTCGAAATTTCATACGTTTCCAAAGACCAGTTAGGATCCGTGGCTCTCTTACTGCCGCCTTCGAGTTCTCCGGCTGATAGAGGTATCTGACCACTATGTCGCTGGGGAGCTTTTTTTCTTTCAGTCCGACCGCCCTCGAACTTCTGACGTAGGACTTGTGTTCCACGTGTTTCTTTTTTATGGCATCCTTGGGTTTTATTCCCGTAGCCCTGGCCGCCTCGTTGTTTAAAGCCGCGACGACCTGGGGGAGCCTCTGAGTCCATTCCCTGTTGCGTTTGGAGGGATCTTCCAGCTCTTTCCAATACTGGTACCCAAAGAGGCGCTCAGCCAGGGTCTTATTGAATCTTTCGACGATGCTCTGACCCCTGTGGTACTCTGCTTCGGCTCTCCTAATCTTAGTGTCGTGGTCTTTCAGGGTCTTAGTAACCACGCCCATGAACTCTGTCCCCGCATCCACTTGCAGCAGCTTGGGCCATTTCAAAACGCGCTTATAAATCCTACCTAGGGCTTCTGCGACTTCCCCAGAATCCTTGCCGGTTATGGGTTCGGCGTCCTTATATCTGCTTGCGACATCAACTACGGTCAAAGCGTATCTATAGGTCTTTCTTTTCACCTTGTCGTGCGGCAAGAAAAGCAAATCCGCCTGATGAATTTCATTGGGGGCATTTACGGTAAAGCTGGGCCTGGGAATGTACTTGGGTACGGGAAGATAAACCTGCCAGAGGGTTTGTCTTTTTAACCAGTTCTTAGCCGTTTCTTCTGATACCCTGGCTGCGGCTGCAAGTTTCTTGATAGCTGACGCTCCTCTCCAATAGCCTTCGGGCCCATAGTAAATCCTTTTAAGTTTGTCCTCAGTTCGACCCATTATATGAATTCCAGGACGAGATTGATCTTGCGTCCGTTGAAATCCACCGTCTCTCCGTCCACTTTGATGGTGACGTTTATGCTTTCTACCAAATGAGACAAATCATAGCTCAAAGAAATGGGAGTGTATTCTACCAGGTCAAATGGATTACCTTTGGGCAGGAACTTGGACATAAGAGAAGACTTTTTTCCATTGTCGTAACTATGGACCAAATCGCAATAGACTTCGTAAGAGGATGCGACTTTCCATTTCACGGGTATGGCCGTGTCGGTAATCTTCTTGCCCGAGGCACATAATAAAGATCCCAGTGGGTCAGACTTTCCAAAAGTCATTGAATAATTTGACATATTATGTTTGAGGGTCATTTCGTGCGGCAATCCTGTGGTGAGAGTATAACCGTGTTTTGCTAATTCCTTGGCCAGTGTGATTGGTGTGTAATGTCCATCGGGCAGCAATACGGCTTGATAGTTAGATCCTCCTGTATGCTCAGTGACTATGCCCCTAATCAGGTTATACCAAGAATTGTACAAAGAGCAACTTATGAGCCTAACCTTATGGGCTTTGATGGGGGGATTCAGATAAGTGGTAAAGTCATTCTTGTCGCTTTCCAAAAAGACGATCATATATTTCAGGAAACACAGTTTCCTTCGTTAGAGCAGATACGCCAAAGCTACGCCTCCTGCCAGCCCTGCGACTCCTACAAAGACCAGCTCACTATCTTTTTGTTTCTTAGAAGGCTGGTAGTAATCCTTAAACTGAGGCTTTCTTAACCTCGTTAATGCCGCGGGGTGCGCCTGCGCATAGAGCTTAAAGGCGTAGTCTGTATTTTCAAAGTTCTTATCCGCCTGCATCTTGTCTTGGTAGTTCTTATCCAACCAATCCCTGTAAGCTTGTCTTTTTTCATTCCAAGCTGCCACGTCTCGCTGATATTTCTCCAGCGCTAAATCATGCCTTTTCCTCTCAGCGGCCAAATCTCCGCTTTTGTCGCCTCTGACTAATCTATCCAAATACTGACCACCATAATTAGCTCCAGTGAATGCTAAAGCTGCAACAACTCCACCTACGACCACGCCAGCCATATATATTACACCGTTGGCAGGTACTTTTCCTTCCGTAGGTAATCCTTTACCATGATAGCCCCGCCTACGGCAGCGGTCATCTTAGCAAAATTAGCGAAGCTCTTGCTTGGGTCTTCAGTAAAGTCTTCTTTGAGCACTTTCTTACCTACCCAACCAATACCCGCAACGATGGAAGTAATGATAGCTGCTTCTTCAACAGTTTTCAATAACGCGGTTGACATTATATTACAGAGCGAGAAGGTTATTACTCCATTTCAGGGATCTTACTTTTTCTAACAGCTGGTTCCACAGGTGCGTGCACGGGTGCGTGATATGTTGGCGGCACATGCACGGGTTCTACTTTTTTCGTAGCCCGCCATTGTAAGTAAAGGCTGCCTGCTGCTATAGCAACTCCTAACGCGCCAATGACGTACCCAGGATTAATGAAGGATTCCTCTTCTTTTTCCTCCACCTTTTCTTCTTTTTTGGCTTTGTTCTTCTTATTCATCTCCGCGAGCTTCTTTCCCGCGGCAACTCTGCCTGGGGATTTAGCCTTGGTAATCTTTTGCTCCTCTTGGGGCTGCTCTACCTTCGACTCTGGTTCACTCATTTATATCTAAGGACTTGAAGGACTTGATAAGTAACTTAAGGTAACCTGAGCAAGTACTTGAGAAGGACTTGATAAGTACTTGAGAATGACTTAAGTAAGTACTTAAGGACGACTTAACTAAGTACTTGAGGCGACTTGATCAGGTACCTCAGCAAGTGCCGCCTGGAAGACCTTTTCAACGTCTCTGTCCTTCTTGAAGTCCTTCCAAGACACCAGTACCTCCTTCAAGTCGACGTGCTGAGCTACGTGAAGTGCCGCAGAGGCGACTGCCATTAACTTACCGCACTTCAAAGACAACCACCCGCAGGTTATCTTAAGTTCTTGGGATATGACATAGTCCTCGCTAATGTCCTTCCGCAGTTGCTCCACGTCGTCTATGGGCAGCGCAAGTCCAAGTAATTTAGTCGCAAGTCGGATAGCGGAGTCTGCTACGGCGTCCGTGGTCTTACTTGCAAGGGCAGCCTCATACCTCTTATGGAACTTCTTAACCTCCTCTTCTGACAACTTATTAACCTGCTCATGGGTAAGTTCCTTACCTATCATTTCTTTGCACTTCCCCGAAGACACAAGGATGTTAAGTTGTTCCTTGAGGTTACTTTCATCTAACTGTGTGGGGACTTCATCTAAGAGCTGCTCAATATCCATATATCTTTATGGAATACGGAAACCTCAAAGAGAAGATCATTTTGGAATGTTGGTGCGTTTTTAAATGCCGCATGTATTCATGCAACTGTTCCTTGCTTATCTCACCGCCGTAGTCGCTTAACATGGTTTCCAGATCAGACTTGCTCGGAGTATAAAATACGACAAGCGAACCTATGTTTTCCCTGAAGGGCTTAGAGACACTGGTAAGCTGCTGGGAAAGCAACCAAACGCTGATATTGTCGTGTCTACCGCTAAAGGCGAGCTTCACTAATTCGGAGGTGCGTCTTTTTACGTCGTCCCCGCAGGCGATGTCATCCAGTATAAGGAGGGTTTGCGTATCTTTAGGGAATTGTTTGTGCCAAAACTTAAGATGGCTGGATAACTCGTTAGGGTCTAAGATATCTACGAAGAAGTCGTCATCTTTCACTCCTATGCCCGTCCAGGTGCGGTTATTCACGTAGGTGGGGCATAATAGCACGATATAGTCGAAGCGGTATCTAAAGGGTCCTAATAGCTGCTCTACCACGAACTGCGTTTTACCGCAGCCGGTGGGTCCTACTATCAGAGCATTGCAGGGAATATGGTTCGGATCCATTATATATACGATGGACCCAGTGGACGCAGTAAGAAGGATTGCCGGCGACGCAAAGGATAAAAGAGACACCATAGAAATGCAAAGGGAGGAGATCGATTGGTTAAAAGAGCGCGTGCAGGAATTGTACGATGAAATGTGCGGCCTGAAGCGCGCGGAAAGGTTTGGCGCCCTTTTGACGATGGCCGGTTGGGCAAAAGAAAGCGTGCAGGACTTTATTAAGTATCCCTTATAAGGGTTAATAAATTCTTATTATATAATGAAGTGTAAGGATTGCGACAGGGAGTTCAGTAGCAAACAGGCTTTGCAGTATCACCAAAAAAAGAAGGTATGTTTTAAAGAGGTGGATAACGTCACCACCTGTGGCACTTGCAGCCGGCAGTTTAGCAGTAAACAGGCGCTGCGATATCACGTGGAAGGAAGGGTGTGTTTGAAGTCTAAGGAAAGACGCTGTGCTGATTGCAATCGGCTCTTTAACACGCCCCAAATGTTGCAATACCACCAAGAAAATAGGGTGTGTTTAAAGGATGTGTGTGCGCGCTGCGATGAGGGTCTCACGGACGCATGGCATCAACATAGATGTCGTGGTAATTATGATTTGGATGTCGTATGCGAGGAGCATGGTGATATCGCTGCGAGATGTTGCCCAGCGGAAACCATAAGGAAGTTAACTCTTCGTAAGAAAGAAATAGACCAACGCTTTACGGAGTTCGACCGCGCCGAAGGTACGCGCTGGGAGAACGCAGAGTATTGGAGTGCGCCCTGTGATGCGTGTGGCGGCTTAAGGAAAGGAGATGATCATATCTGGCAGTGCTTGTGCCCGCAGAATCATCCCCGCGGTTTTAAGGAGTACTTGGATCGCTTTGATGATTGGCATGCTCAAAACATGGAGGTAAGGAAAAGGCGTCCTTAGTTTGCGCAAAGAGTCTCAAAACACACTCTTATATTTATTAATATTCTTTGATTGTTTATTAAGAAGAAAAGAAGAAACATTAATAAATATAAGGACCCCTTTTGTAGAAGGTATGCAGAACTCAATAAGAAAAGAAGAAACATTAATAAATATAAGGACCCCTTTTAAAGGTATATGCTAGCCTACGCAGCCGCCTTCTTAGGAGGATTCCTAATCGCCCTTTCAATATATGGACTGTATTACTTGCGAACTACCTGCCGACTGCATTACGCCACCGATACCCAAACCGTGTAAAAAATACACCTGCCTTCATTGCGACAGGGTATTCTCCGAAGGATCCTTTGTGGGGCATTGGTGCTCCGCGGATCCTAAAGCGCAGCGGACTTTAGCAGACGCGCTTAACTACAAAGAGGAGATGGAGTGACTCTTCTTTCAATGTCAAACTTCCATCGGCCATTTACCTTACCATAGCTGCGTAAGTGGGTGAATTCCTCACCTTGAATTACGTACCGCACACAATCCGGCGCCCAAAGGGAATATTCCTCGCCTTCTAAGTCTTTGAGGACTAACCGTAAACGGTCGATGTCTTCGAAGACGACGTAATTTTTTATTTCGTATGCTTTACCGTGGACAATATCACGCCAGTGAGTCAAGCTGAGCTTCATTATACCTATGGAATATCTTTAGGTGCGTTTTCAAAGTGGCGTAGGACTTAAACCGCTTTACACAGCCCTTACAGGGAATACGAATGCCATCCGCGTAATCCATCAGGGCACGGCAGATAATGTCGTAATCGTTGCTAACCATCGTTAGGTAACCATTTACGTCAAGCTGTGAGATTTTCTTAGATTGCTTCGTGGATAAGACGCCGTTTCCTTTTGGGGTTTTCAACTCAATACACAACCCGCGGTATTTCTTATGCGCATTTAGGATTAAAAGGTCGGGTTGACCGGCTTGATAGCCTTTTCACCAGCAGGTTATTCGCTTGCTGTCTGAATCTTGAAGTTCGCCAAGACCCGGCGCTATGATGAAATCGGGGTAAAACCTACGTGTGTAGTCAACGACCTTCGCGTGTAGGTCGGCTTCATTTTCGATCTTGAATACTAACTTGTTTGGGCCGCCAAACCGCCTTTCTATTGCATATTTACCCGTTTTCCTTAGCGCGGGTAGGACTTCCTCAAAGACCCAATCACGAAACTCCACAGCTTTGAGTAGTTTGGAGCTAAATATCAGTTCGTACAAACCAGGTTCGGATATAAACACGGCATTTGGTTGCGTAGTAAAGGAGCGGTGATTCGCAGCCCCTTGTAGATCAACCCCTTTTTTTCTGGTATTTCTCAGATACGTGTGCTCTAATTGCATCTCTAGGGCGCTCATAGCCCAACGCCAAAGCCACCTCCTTTGCTTTGAAGTACAAAGTTTCGCCTTGCACTATGCATTGCAGTTTGGTTTCGTTGTTTTCGAATACGCGAAGCATTATATACCAACGATATTTTTTTATCAAAAGGATGAGCGAGTGGATCAATAGGCAACGCTCTTTAGCTGATTCATTTCTATGCTCAGTTGCGCGTCAGACACGACGAAGACGTAGCAGTTTATTTTGTCGCCGTCACTCGCACCGGCGTTCTTGGTGCGCTTGATCTCCAATGTAATGCCGTCCTGCGTATTTACTAGACGTAAACCCTGACCATGTAGGTCTTCGTCGTTAATGGTGCGCATGTCAATCCACAGCGCATACTTATCCTTAAAGAATTCCTCAGGGCTAATTTGGTCGCCAAACTTGCGCATGGCCTCTCTGTACACGTCTGCGGGCTTTATCCCCTGGGAGTAGACCTTGTTTGGGACTCCGTTGATATTCACGCCGACGTTAGTAATGTTGGGGTTGTGAAAGGCTTCGGAGTCGCGCTTACCGGCCTCGTAGGGTTTGGCAAACACCAGCATCAACCCCGTCAAACTACGTCTAGGGAGGTTAATGCTTTGGTTGATAACCTCATCCGTCTTATCCAAGAAGCTGAACGTCTTATACATCACTACGTGGTCGTATAAGAATGCCTTCCCGGAGCTATATTCCATGCCAGCGCTACGGGCCAGCTCTTCGCTGTACACCGTTTCGTACTGTAGCTCTAAGTTGGTAACGGAATAGGGGGTTGTCGTGGTAAGCGCAGTGCTTAGCCCACCAATGATGTTATTAGCATCTGCTAAAGTTACTTCAAACTGTAGCTCGGATAACTGTCTTGGGTAATACACACCGTGATTCGTAATCACTTCAAAGTCCAGTGGTATGACATACTTGCTACCATAGGCGGTCTTTATTCGCTTTGCGTCTGCCACTGCGGTTTCTCCGCTGCCGTCAGTAGGTTGCGTTTTCGTAGGTGTGCGGACCTTACGTAGAATGACACTACCAATTCCTTGTTCTATCCTTTGCGCGCGGTCAAAGGCTGTCAACCATAAGTCTTTGTACGTGGTATACAGATCGTACCTATTTAAGTACAGCAAGGATTCCCCAGCAAACTTGATTCTCATCTTAGAAACGATGTTGCGACCTACGTTGTTAACGATAATCCTTTCATCTGTGGGGCTTGACTGCACCGCTAAGTCGAACCTTAAAGCCAAGGTGCCGGGTACTAAGACTAGGTTATCTGTTAGGCGGGGTACGCCTACGTACAAGGTTTCCCCTGGCTTTGCGCTGCTGGGGGTAAAGGTGACCCGGTGAAAGGTGCGTTCTGCCTTCAGCCCGCCAACCTGCTTAGGTAATACGTTGGGATTTCACTTTGAGCTTATCATATATAATGGAAGTAGAAGGAACAGACCCCGACTTCGATCCCACCACTGAGGAAGGTCAGGCTGACATTAACGACGGTGATGAAGAACCGCTGCTTCCCACCCAACAAGTCGACGATTCCCTAAGGGATAGGATTGCAAAGGCCCTAAGACATCCCAAAGCACGCGAGTACACGTTTCCGCGTGAGCACATAGAGCTTCAAAACATGGGCGAGCCGGAAGCAGCCACGCGGGAAACCGTAGAGTGGGCGACGCAAGAGCTAGAGCTGCGCTACGACAACTTTGATGCTGACGACGTAAAGCTCACGGAAAAGGGAAACAAAGTCCTCATAAGCGTCCAAGACTTAAGATTTCCCGACAAAGACCGCTGGACGAAACCACAAATCCTTTTTGACGAGGAGGGAAATGTTAGGGGCGACGTAACAAGATTAAAAGGCTTTCAACGTGCCACCAGAAGCATGTTAGAAAGGTTGGCAAACCTAACCGAAAGGACCAACCTGGAAAGGCGCGCCGAGGAGCTGCAAAGGGAGTTAGAAGAAGCAAAAGCAGAATACGATAGGAAAGTTCAAGTACTCGCCGACATACACGAAATAGAACTTGGGGGTAAAGACGATCAAATGCGCGAATTAGAAAATAAATTAAGTCACATTAGGCGTCAAAGAAACCAAATCGAGGAAAACCTTGGGCGCACCTTAGCAGAGTTGGACATGAGCAAGGAAGAAGCTGGGAACTTAAAAAGTAACTTAGCTAACTCTTTAGAGGAACGGCGGCAGTTGGTTGCTGAAATCAATGCCAAAGAAGAGCAAATCCGACAAAGGGAACAGGCCATCGAAGACCTTGAAAAGAACATATCTGAAAGGCAGGAAATGATAGCGGACCAGGCGCGTCCCGAAGAGGAAAGGGAGGCAGCCCAGAAGGAAGTAGATACGCTCGAAATACGCCTTGCGGAATTGCGGGCGCAAAAGGAAAACCTGGAAAAAGAGCTGGGGCTTACCACCAAGGAAAAAATAAAAAGAGCTCTGGTGAAGTATGGTATTCCGCTGGCATTTGCGGTCGCCATTTCAAGCGTAGTAGGAGTTATCCTATCCACGCTTAAGGCTACAGGCGCAGGCGTAAAGAAATTAGGCAGTGGGCTGACGGACTTGGGAAAAAAGATGGCAGCCGGTCTTCCTGGGCTGCTGGGTAGCGTTCTTGGCCTGGCACTTAGGGCCGGCGGAGAACTGTTGAAGTTCGTGGGGAATAACATTTGGATCTTGGTCGTCGCTATTGGAGTGGTACTCCTGAAGAAGATGAAGGGTTAATCTTATCCTTGTGTATTACTGGTGGCTTATCGTCGTCGGGCGCCCGAGGCGTCCTCGACTGGGGATAAGTAAAGATAGTATTCGCACCGCCTTGATAATGCGGAACTGGCGGCAGCACGCTCATGGTGCTAATGGGCTTGTGATTCCAAGTGGCATCCGTTGGGGAATCTCTTGACGGGGCGGCATTTATCCGAAGGTAGGCAACGTCGTTGGGGAGAACTTGTAACTTCGCATATTGGCAATTGGCTATCATGTGAAAAGTTACCGGCGTTAAGTCTTCTCCGCTTCTTGGAGGGGGCTCCGACGAGAAATGGGCTGGGTTCCTATTATTATCTTTTTTTCTGTAGGGTAGTAATGGATGGTCATTCTCATCAACGATCCTAAACCCGACATTACACGAATACCCCGTCGAAATGCTAATGGTACATATTGTTAATCCCAGGCCCCCAACCTTTACCCACAGCCCGGTGTCAAGCCAATGCTGTTCTAAGTAGTCCTTCTCCTCCAAAAAATGTAGAAACCAATCTTCCTTCGCGTGGGTTCATATATTTCAGGGAATAAATTCCCTTCTATAGACTCATTACCGTAAGAGTGCTAATGGTCTTGTGATTGTAGATAGTATCTCTCTGATTTTCTATACTATTTATGCAAACGCTCCCGGTGTCATCTACGCGCATTTGCAGCTTTACCTTCCCATGGCAATCGGCGACCATGTGAAAAGTCCAAACAGAATGATTTTCGGCGCTGGCTGGGTTGGGCTCTACGGAGAAATGCGCAGGCTCCCTGTTGTTTGTCTTATTTCTCATAGGCTGCAGTATGCCATTCTCATCCAGGAACCTAAAGCCCACGTTGGCATGGCTGCTCGTGCCAATGCAAATGCTGCATATTATCAACTTCTTTCCCGAGTAGTTCAAATTCACGGACATGCCCGTGACATCAACCCAAGATGCCTGGTTGTATTTTTTCTCGCCTGCGTACGTCGTATAAACACAATCTACTCCAGCTACGTAGGGGTTGTTCATCGCCATATATAATAGCTCAGACCAATGCTTGCAGCTGCTAAGCCGGCCTTTACTAAGTCATGGTCATATTCCTCAGGTATCGCAGGCAGGGCCTTCTTTGATGGTTTCTTAACTACGGGTAGCTTCGTTTCATGCGACTTTTTTGACTTCTCCACGAAATGGGGGATGTTCCTAAGAGTGTCAGAGTTCACGTCGTTCACCCCAAACTTCATATCCTTAGTAGCTCGTTGAAGTTTGTTGTTGTATCCTACTACAGAACCAGTATTTATAGATAAATTACTAGGCATTAACCAACAACCCGGGGCTACTGCATAGTCCAACCTTGCCTTAGAATTTTGTATAGCTAGTTGGTAACGCTGTACGCCCTTGCTAATGTCACCCTCCAAGATCGAACTTTCGAATAAGATCAAGGCTTCGGCTCGCGTCTCTTCTGCGGCGCCCGTATTTCCGATTATACTCGATCGGGTATTTACCTGAGCTCCAAGAATAGAATACGCGTAAGCTTCTATGCTGCGGTTCAAACGGGCAAGGCCGGCTTTGGTTAGTCCTTTACCTTCTGGGGGTATGAAATTAAAGTATTGCTTCGTTTGCTCGTCGTTGGTAATCTTGATAATCAGCGGGTTAGCCCCTGCATACTTACCGCCCTCGTCTTTGAACAGAGGTCCATCTCTGACTTCCTTAGTGGTTTTGGCATTTGGTTCAAAGAAGGTGCTACTGTCGTGAGTTTCCTTATGATACCCAGTGTTCCACCGTAGATTCAATGCATGAACTTCCCTGTTGCTTAGCTCGTGCCCACCACTCCCCCAATAAGCCCAAATGTGCCCCAAGCCATTGTTAGCACCGACAGTGCATCTAAAATCCTTCCCTACAACACCAAACTCCTTACAAAGTCGGTCGTAAGCAGAAACGTTGTATTTATTATCTCTTGGATAAAACGTGGCATCTCCCGGCAGCGCAATAACACCCATCTCATGCAGTATTCTTCGGACGGTAAAGTGGAAGTGAAACATAAATATCGAATTCTTCATCAAGTTTGCACTTACACCACAGCCGCTAGTGGCACACCAAACCGCAAAGTTTAGTTGCTGCGGCCAATAACGCATGTTAGGACCACTTAACCATTCATGAGATTCCTTAGCGGTGGTATGATTAATGGGAACGTTTTTGAAGATATCTCGCACCTTTAACGGAAAGGAATGGTTGTTAGAGATCCGCATGTTCAACGTTAGGTCCAAGCTTGGATGTTCATTAAATGAAACCGCGGGTATCGGATAAGTACCGGTACCAAGCAATAATTCCTTTGACCAACCTTGCACGGGTTTAGGCTTAGGATGCTTCAGCTGAGGCGTAGGTTTCAAATCCTCATTGCTGTACATCCTAGAGCCTTTAAAGTAAATCCCATCAGGCCTCCTTTCGAACTTACTAGGGTCTGCATGCGGAAACATCTTCCTAAAGGCCCTCCAATTCCAGTAATCTCGATTATTCTGATGTGGCTGCTCCTGTATATCATTCCCAAAAGCGTCGTACATTAGTATATATAATGGATGTTATACCATCAGCACCTAAGTTGTACCCAGATGTTCCCTATACTACACCTAACGAACTAAACGCTGAAAACTTTCGTTTGAATAAAGCTAACTTAATCCTGGCTTACTTGGAAGGGCAGACAAAACACTACGAAAAAGTTAGGAAGAAATACGTCAGAGCCCGGAGTACGCTACATAAGATTGCGATAACTTCAGGATCCATATCTGTTGTGTTAACGGGCTCCGGCGTTGCTACTTCGCTTACTGGGCCGGGAATAATCGTTGGAGTTCCTTTGGCCGGCGTTGGGGCAACCTGTGGTATTATTTCTGCTGTTGCTACGGGTATTATGAAAAAGCTATCCACGAAAATATCCAAGCATGACACGACAATAGCTCTGTCTAGGGCTAAAGTAAATACTATTACCGACCTTGTCTCAAAGGCTTTGCGTGACAGAAAGATAGACGACGTAGAATTCTCGCTTATTCTGACCGAAGAGGAAAAGTACGAGAAATTAAAGTCGGACATAAGGAATAAAAAAACAGTCGTAAAGATCTTTCCGAGGAATCTCGCAAAAAGATCTACCAAGAAGCGAAAGAACAGCTTCAAAGAAAGCTTGCTCAGTAAATATTTACTTTGAAAAGAGCGTGACAGGATTTCATTTGCATATTGAACGACAGTCTGGAAATTATGCGTAATATAAATTATTTGGTGAATTATTACGCGTAATATAAATTCAGTGAATTATTACGCGTAATATGAATTATTTGGCGAATTATTACGCGTAATATGAATTATTTGGCGAATTATTACGCGTAATATGAATTATTTGCATAACCTTATTTGGCAAATTATTACGCGTAATATAAATTCATCGTATGAATTACGCGTAATATGTTATTGTCGCCTCGGAATCCATCCTAACAGGGGGTGGTTGGGGTCAATTTTGTAAAATATTTCGTAAATTACGTCAGGATAATAAGGAATATCCTTATCCAGCCGACAAAACATCCACTCGGCTTTTGTCATATCAGAAACCTCAGGAATAGACTTACCGGTAATTTCAGACAAAAGATAGGGAATAGCTTTGTAATATTTCCCTAGCTTTAATTTTTTCAACGTTTTCCGTAGACTTTGTGGGGTTGGCTCTTTTAAATGGTCTATGATTTTCTTCCTTACTTCGTTGTTTAAATATACCGGATGTAAACCTTGGATATGACTCATCCAGTCCCTGAAGTATTTTATTCTCTTATATGGCGTTTTCTTACGACCTCCATTGGCATAATATTGCTCTTTGGTAGCATTTGGTACGGCATTACGAATATTCTTACCACATTCGTAACACTGCGCTGACGTGTCGTCTTCTATTTGCATTTTTTTACCACAACAAATATACTTATTTGGCTTAGTAGGTACAAACTTGGGTTTCAAGCACTTTACACAGAAATCATAAGCAAACTCTTTACAATCTTCGCACTCCATATATAGACTAACATATTTAAGTGCGCTGTTGCCCTCAACCACACTTGGAGTGGGGGTCGTCCGTAGGTGGATTTTTGACGCGGGTTATACCCCGTGTTGAGATTGCGCTGGAACCCCCATTCCCTATACTACTGGAGCATATGCTCATACTTTTCTCCTGTGTTGCTTTAGAACGGCTGATCGGTACTACAACGTACGGGAAAGAAAAGCCATGGCTGCAAAGGCCAATAGAAAGAATTAATAGAAATAATTTTAGAAAGAGCAAGTCTTAATGGCAAAGAAATTTCATTGAAGTACTTAGACGACAGAGGATTGGACTGACCTTGCAAATGAAGATCTTGACTGTTTTATAGATAAGATGGAAACGGCAAGAGATTCGACAAGAGAAAACTTGAAAGTCATTCAACTGAAAGTGAACGTGCTGTCATTAACACCCCAAGATAGCACCAAGCCGAGAAAGCGTGAGTTGACACGGACATGTCCAGGGCTTCAGTGCAAAAGAATACCATCTACAATCTTAGTCTTATGACTATTTTTGCACAGGTATATGGCTTTAATATATATGTATTTGTTCCTTAAATACCAAAAATTTGGTTACATATCCCCTTTTCATTTTAAAGTCAGGTTGGCATAATGGTATGGAAGTCAATCAAAAGGGGTGGGGCAATCCTCTAAGGCGACACTTTATTAACGTTGTTGATAGCTCATTGTAAAGCGTATTTTCTGCACCTTACCTATGTGACAACCGTTGAGTATTCAATGAGATATGAACGTTATACTGGGTACTAACGATTTACCATCTGTTGTTGTCTCAGGATCGTCGTATATGTATGCAGATGACACAACAATTTTCTGTATCGGCGAATCTGCAGATATTGC
The DNA here is from genome assembly GCA_011057435.1 of Actinia equina. NCBI lineage: Eukaryota > Metazoa > Cnidaria > Anthozoa > Actiniaria > Actiniidae > Actinia > Actinia equina. The sequence goes on along the minus strand of WHPX01000131.1, from coordinate 102,092 downwards.
TGTCTCTCATCTCAATAAAGCCTTACGAGAAGTTTATAGCTGGTGCTTGGTCAACCGTTTAACACCACATCCAGGAAAAAGCGAAGTGATGATAATTAGCAGGAAGACCATTACTGGACCGTTAGCTCCTGTGCTTCTGGGCAACTCAATTTTACGATACGTTTCAGAAACGCGTCTTCTGGGTATGACTGTGGACGACAAGCTTAGTTGGGTACCACATGCGTTGGAACTAAACAAGAACTTTGTCAACAAATTAGAACTGCTAAAACGTTCAAGATTTCTACCTAAGGATATCTTACGGAACTTCTACTTAGAGTAATTTTGCCCTCTGTAAAATATGGCTTAGTTTTATGGGGTTCGTGCTGTAATTCAGAAATTTTCAATTCCATTGAGAGATTACATTGTAGGGCAGCTAGGATTATCTTCAATTTACCCAAAGATATGGCGTCATCTGATGTACTTGCATTTGACAAATGGACAACAATTAAGTTAGATTATAAATTAGAAATATTTAAGATTTTTCATAAAGCAAGCAATCGTAGTCTACCAGAATCTTTATCAGAAAGTATTTTTATAAAGCGCAATAGTAAATATTCTTTACGCGGAAATGAAACTCTCGCAATTCCAAGGTTTGAAAGCAGATTTTTAAAGGACTCATTGGTGTATCGAGGCTCAGTTCTATGGAATCTAATAATTTGTAATATTGATAAGGTAACACATTCAAATTTTAAGGACATCAAAGTACAGCTCAGTGCCAAGGACTATTTTATAAATTTCAATTTTGACTCTACTGCCTCGACGTCTCGCTTTAGAAAAAAGGACTTTGTATATATGTAACATTATTTTTATTATGGAGTGAATGTAACTGCGCGGGCTGTTGGACTCGCTATGGGTGGCGGGTGCTGTTCAGATGAGGTGAATGCCTATTGACACGGTGTTCACCGCATTTGTCTGTGTTTTCTGCCCCTGGCGGGTCTAATAGCTTGCACAGTTTGTGTATGTGAATGTGTGTGAGAATTATATATAAGATATTTAAAGTTATCTAAGTTAATTAGCTATATTTTTACAGATTCATACTTATATTATATTTTATTTATTTAATTTATTTTATGCACGACCCAACAAGCTTTTAGCTTTAAATTTTATCGTGTTTAAATAAAGGTATTCTATTCTCTATTCTATTCTACTAGGGTACATAGTCGGACATAGCTTACAAAGTGCCCTGGTTAAACCACATAATGGAGGAAGACCTATTTGGTCAGCGGGCCTCGGATCCACCTACAACCAAGGTTCATACTACACTTCAAACAGCAATAGAGTATGTCCAACATCTGGAATCCCAGAAAGATATCATGTGCCAGTTAATTCTTCTTAACATTCTAATTTAAAGCTTACAATTTTCAGTGTTATAGCATAGCATACAATTCTTTCAATTACATAAATCACTTTAGCTAGATAATTAAAATGGAACTTTAAAACAAACTCACAGTCAATTCTTTTTACTTTGTCAATGAACGGTTTTCAAGCTAAATATATTCATAGACCCAATTTTCTATTGTTTAAATCTGTATGTATAGCTATCTATCTCGGCTAGCCCTTGTGGTTATTATAGATAGGCTGTACCTTAATTTAGGTTTTTAATACATTGTATTTATTTTCAGTTGTAAATATTATATAGCACAGACTGCAGGACTGCGGACTGCGGTACCACTCTAATATGAGACTTTGTCGCTTTCAAATGCCTCGTCGTACCATACTAATAGATATCACAGGAAACCCACGGGACGTAACATTTTCCTTACGCTTGAAAAATGGGCGGGTATTCTATAATCGCTCCCAACAAAACCATGACAAACTGTTCAAAGTCCGTTCACTTTTGGACTCCATTTGCCCAAAGCTTCAAGAACATTACATGCCAAAACAAAATTTGGCAGTTGACGAAGCCATAATAGCCTACAAGGGCCAACTTTCAATGAAAATATATGCCGATGAAGCCTATAAAGCATGGCTTGGAAGTCTAGGAGTGCACTGACTCGACAATGGGCTACATTTGTAGATACCAAGTTTTCAAGTTTACACCGGACAGATAAATGGCAAAGTCACAGAACAAGGATTTGGCTATCAAGTTGTACGTGAAATGACTTAGCCTTTTATTAATAAGCACCATCATGTGTTCTGTGTTTTACTTCAGTAAAGCTTGCACAAGATCTGGAAAGCGATAAAACATGTGTGGAACTGTTTGTTCAGATAGAAAGGACTTGCCTAGCGACCTAGGCAAAAAGAAGCCTGAAGTGAGGTTGCTCCAAAGGAGAGAAAGCTTTTCTCGAAAGTGCAAGAATTTAGTATGCTCTGTATGGAAAGACACAAAGCTTGTGTATTTTTTAAGTACGCAGTCTTCACCAGTTGGCACAGACACTGTGAATAGAAAGCAAAAGGAGGGGTCTGTAAAAGCTGTCCCAACAGTGCTGACAGCAATCGCATACAACAACAACATGGACAGTGTCGATAAAAATTACCAATTACGTTGCTATTATGCGGTCAATGTGGTTTGTAGGTTTTAATGTGGTTTGTTCTAGATGTAAGCATTGTAAATGCTTATATTTTAGAGTGCGAATCGACAAACCATCGTACAAGAGCGCACTTAAAGTTTTGCGTGGATCTGGCAAAGGGCTTGTGAATAGCTTCAGTTCACGATCTCTCTGTTGGCCAAGGCAAAACAGTAAGTGGACATTGGCCAATACAGTCAACCAAGGGATGGTGTAAACTATGCTTGAAAAAGAAGACAGTGTTTTGCAGAAAACACATGTATGGTGTGCAACGAATGCATTTTTTTGGACTGTTTAGCTAACCATGCATAAAGACAATATGGCACAAAATTCAAATCTTGACTTCAAATAGAACATTGCTTTTTACTCAATTTATCGAATTTCTGCTTATTCACTCTTTTAGCATTACTTCAAGCTTATATTTCTTAAATTCACTATGAAGATTCCAAATAATTTTATTGTATAATATTGTAGATATTGATATTTACAAGAACTCTAGTTAGAATGATATGGAGAAAATGTAGAAAAATAACGACACACTACTTTCAAGAGATTTTCCACCAATGTCTTTATTAAACTCCTATGGAGCTTTTGCGATTACAAAAACTGCCCTTTTATGAATAAATTTCTTTAGATCATAGCTCTCTAAGATATCTGTAATCTGGAAATTTGTGCTCTGGCCCTGTAGTAAGGAGGGGACATAATCATGAGCCACTCCTGGAGAGTTAAGCTTTCTACATGTTAAAAAGAAAGGAACAACACCTTCAATTTGATTGTACAGATGTTAAGGTTGTTTCCCACCAACCAGAGTCAAATAAACAATGCATTATCTTTTCTAGTACATGTTTGACTGCAAAACTACCCAAAAATCTACTAAAATGACGCTTTCCCCTGAACTGGGGGCACTATCTGCATGGTGGAACGTTTTAACTTCTACTTTCTCTTGCCATTTGCTAATTACATACCCGTGATCAGAAAGCCTCATGATTGGATTTCACCCAAAACTGATAGGCAATTTACTCGTACATGAAAATATTATTCGGTTGCAATTTAAACGTTTTTCTACCAACACATGTTTAACATACCCTTGTGTACTAGGCAAAACCTTTCCAATTGTTGAAAAACAAGTCCTGTAAATGATGTCAAAAGCACTAGGTACCAACCTCTTTTTTGCAGCTCCAACATTTTGCTAAAGGATGCCCACGAATTTTTCTTAAATTTAAACCTGGGAAATTGGTACAAAAAATGACATTTTAAAATTTAGAATGCTTTTACTCAAGGTGACTGCATACTTTTGAACGCTTGATTTGAGCCCACAATGTGCGACTTTCACCTTCTTTATCAACAATATAATGCGACTTTTATTATTTCAAAAGTACTATAAAATCTTTTAAAACTATCAGGAAGTATTCTTTGAATAATTTATGCGCCCTTGGGGGCGCATAGAGTTGACATTTGTGCGCCATTTCTGATTTTTATGCGCGAATCCCGCAATGGAGCTGCCTGCTAAGAACACTGGCTTCAACAGGGCAATTTTGCACAGGACACTTTTTAATAGCTTATTAGAAAAACCTTCTAAAAATCTAGGTTATATCAATATTTTAGAAAAAGTTAATTTTCTAAAAAATGAAAAAATAGTTTTTTGTGGCATCGCTACTGTCAAATCAGTTTTCCTAAAAGCAGGAATCGCTCATCCATGACCTTTGCTATACCTACATAAGAAAGGTGGTATCCTTTGTTTAACCTCACTATCCTTAGCTATCCTTAGGTATCCCTGAGTATCCTTAGCTATCCCTGAGTATCCTTAGCTATCCCCGAGTATCCTTAGGTATCCCCGAGTATCCTTAGGTATCCCCGAGTATCCTTAGGTTTGATCAAGTATCCTTAGGCATCTCTGAGTATCCTTAGGTATCCCTGAGTATCCCATAGCTTTCCCTTTGTATCCTTTATAGGTATCCCTGAAGACGAAATTTCTGGTTTGAGATGTAATTTATGACAGTCACACAACCAGTATATTTGAAAAGCGAAAGATCCGTTTATTTAACATTTTGATATGAAATCTTTAACTATACACCCTAACAGTAGTCTAATCCAATCTAGCAACATCTGATTCTGGTGTGTGGAGCTTTATATAACACCATGCATTATGTAACCCATTTGTGCAAATCTTTTTTTTTTTTTTGTTGATTTAGGAACTGCATTTACTTCCTTTTAATAACCAATATTTTATCAAATAATATTAGTACAGAAATACTACTGATCACCAATAATGGGAAAAACTATTAGGCAATTTAGATTCTGTCAATCCTTTTCTTGACAATATTGGCTTCAGGAATCCCCTACGAATGGATGCACATTTTAAGTTCACAGAGCCCACCCATATTATGCCAACCAATAACCATTGAAGGAATATGTGTTGCTTATTTTCTTTTCTGGTTTGGTTTATTACAGCAGAGGCAGATAAACAGGAGGAAGCCATAATGGGGACATCAGAGGAAGATAAAGCCAAGAAAGAAGGTATACATGGTTTGTACCACCTTGAAAAGTCCTTGAATTCAATTTTTCTGGACCAGGTTGCGGGTACTTTTCTTGAATTATTGTGATTATATCATATTTCACTATAAATTATATAGCTCACCAATTTCAAATAAGTGCTATACAACAAATCATGAAAAGCATTCAATACAATTTTTACTTTTCTTAGAAAAGCCTTGAATGTAAGGAAAACGTCCTTATAAAAATAAGGATGTGGATTTTCCAAATTACGCAGTTATCTTAATTTTTAGAAATTATTATGTAACACGACAAATTCAGTTTTTTTTAGTGTTTTTAGTTTGTTTGTTAGTGTTTTTGAAGTTGACTGTGATCATAATTGATTATGTTTTGACGCATAATCAAAAAGTAATCTGATATGGCATCGGTAACATCGTTTGTATGTTGCAGATAAAAATAACCCATGTTTTCCTTGAAAATCAAAAAATTGCCCTTGTCAAGCCCTTAATTTTTGTCTCGATAAAGTTGTATGAACCATGTATAATATGTTTGTGTTTATGTTTCTATCACTTCTTAATTTAACACATAGAATAGGCCTTTTGCACTAACAGGTCTTTTCATTTCTGGTGTTCATTTTGAAACAACTGCTGGTTTTAAGGGGGTTACATTTAGTGCAAAAGGCCTATTATAGAATTATGCTGATGAAAGAAATGGATGAATTTTAAATTCTCATTATAAATTGGGTGTTATATTGTTTGGTCTTATGCAGGAAAGTTAAGCTTATCAAGAAAGGCAAAACGAAAAAGTAAGTGTCATTTTTATTTACAATCCATCCATGAACTGCTTTCATTTACTATGAAAACCACCGAAGTGTGGTTATGTCAGAAGAAAACATGCAATGTCTCGGCACACAAACATGCAATGTCTCGGCACACAAACATCTGTGACTCCGCCCACAAACTCAAAAAAATGCTCTGAAGTTAAAAGTGTAATGGACCCTCTGTATCCACTGAGATAAAAAAGATAGCATAAAAATATAATAGAGAATAATTTACTCCTCAGTGAAAATAATTTTAGAATGGTACAAAAGCTATCTAAACTTTCTCTAACTAGTAAAGTGATGGCCATTTCTGAACTGGAACAGTAGAGTTTTTCTAGTGTATTGCTAGTATGAGACAAAATTGTTTGTAATTGTGTGTGGATAAAGGTTAATATTTATTTTCATGGAAACATTAGATGTTTCATCAAAGAATCTATAATTGCTGGATGTCATTTTTAATTTATTTTTTTATTTTCTCTTAAGGAACAGAAGTTGATGTTTTAAAAGATTCTCTGGTAACAAAGATAACAGATAAAAGAATCCGCAAGAATAAAAAAAGATAATTTCCTTCTGCATCAGGACCATGGTCAAACCATGGTCAACCATGTTTGAAGGCAATTTCAATACCATAGTTTACCATGGTCAACCATGTTTGAAAGCAGCACCAAAACAAAAATTAATGGAAAAGACTAATCGCACATGTCTGCAAACAGCACCCGTACAGCATGGTCCAGAAAAACCTACATAAATATACAATATAAGATGGAAATCATGCAGGGCAGTAATATAATTCACTCGTTAATAGAAGGAACAAAATAAATAAAACAATTATTGCCTTTTCAAACAAATATTTGCACTTTTTTTAACCCTTTCACCAAAGTAACCCGCTTTTCCGGGATTGTAATTTTGTTTCCCGTACGAACTATCCCGGTTTTCCGGGAATTCGATCGTTTGATGTTTGGGAGCTGGAAACTACCGGTTAATTGGCTCTAGAGGGGCCTAAATCATATTGACGAAATCTATAATGCTGAAACCCCAAAGGCACGTGCTTTCCGCCATATTGTGTCATATGATATTTTTGATGAAGAAGCTATGAAAGGTTCGGATGAAGCGTGCGTTTACGGGCGCCATTTTTTAAAAACCAAACGTTGTTATGAGTGATTCAGAGGACTCAGAAAGTTCAGAGAGTGATTCTGACGAGGATTTAGAGGATATCTTTGGAGAATCGAGTGATGAAGAAGATTTTGGAGGCTTTGTTTATGAAATACCGGACAATATTGATTGGAGAAATGATCGTGATGGAGAAGTCTTTCGATCGTTTTATGAAGACAAGCCGCGCACTGTTTTTAACAGAAGAAACTGTGGACCAACAATCAACCAAATGCCTGGTGAAGGACAACCCATTGATCTTTTCAAGCTGTTTATTTCTGATGAATTCTTGCTAAAGGTGGTTGGCTGGACAAACCGTTGGTTTACGGTTAAAACAGGAAAAGACCCAGATAAGCCATTGACTGATATTAGGGAACTCAAAGCATTTCTTGCGCTGTTGCTTACTATGAACAGAGACGTTAACCTTCCTAATTATGAAAACTACTTTAGACAAGATGAGAGAAAGTGGCTTTTTTTAGTACCTGGATTTCAGCATGTTTTACATTAAAAAGATTTCAGTTTTTAAATCGTTATGTGTTTTTTTCGGATCCAGATAGTTTGGATGGAGATAGAGTAGATGAAGTTGCTAGACAAGATAAACTTGCTAAGATCAGGCCTCTCGTTGAAGAAATGCAGTTGACTTTCAAAAGAAATTTCAATTGCGGGAAAAAAATCTGCATTGATGAATGTATGATACCTTACAAAGGAAAACTTTCTTTTAAGCAACGGATTTTATCAAAGCCCGTCCGCTGGGGTATCAAACTTTATGAACTGTGTGACTCAGAAACAGCATATCTGTCCAGGTTTGAGGTCTATCTTGGCAAAGCTAGAGAGGAACAGGAAGTTTCAGATATAGGAAAGTCAGGAGCTGTTGTAGCACGTCTAACTAGTGACTTACACGGGAAAGGACACTATTTATACATTGACAATTTTTACAACAGTCTTGCCTTGTGCCTTTATTTGCAGCCACGTAGTATTTATGTTTGTGGTACTGTTCGCTCCAACAGAAAAGGGTTTCCACCAGCTTTGAAAAATCTCAAAGCATCGACGATGGGACCACGAGGCAGCTTTGAACATAGGAGTTATCATGGCATTGTTGCCCTTAGCTGGAAAGACAACAAATTAGTCCATTTCTTGTCCTCCATTCATTCTCCAGATCAAGTAACTACACTTCAGCGAAACCAAAGACGACGGGGTGGTGGATATGATTTGGTTGATGTACAAGCGCATTCCATGATAGAGGACTATAATTCTAACATGGGTGGAGTAGATAGTAATGATCAACTCACAATTGTTATGAAGAATAGGAGGCAAATGCGCTGGTACATGCGACTAGTTATGAAATTCCTTGAGGCTGTGGCTTTTAACTCCTACGTCATTGAAGGGTTTTTTGTAGATCATACCCCCCTGGAATGAGAAAGAGATCCTTTGCAACCTTTAGAGAGGAGTTAATACTGCAGCTGGTTGGGAATTGGAGGATGCAAAGGTTGAGACCTGGAAGGAAAAGGCAGGCAAACCCCTTCAGATTTGACAATGTTGGAGACCATCTTCCTGTCAAGGGTATTGGCTGTGACCACACCTGTCAAGTCTGCACTGAGAGAAGGCGCCGGTACATGGCTTCTCACCCAGATGTCCCAAAGAGAGAGGTTCCTCATAAATTAACCAAGACAACATTCATGTGTGACTGCTGTAAAGTGTATTTGTGCATCAGCAGGGAACTCAACTGTTTCAGAGTATGGCATACCAAGGTAGAATATTGGAAAGAGTAATCCATCCTTCCTGTCAATTCATTCCGGATAATGGCTACTCTTTCCAAATTGTAGGTTGTAGGCACCGAACTTTCATATGTAATGCTGACAGAAATATCTGATTAACCATAGTTCTTGGACTGACATTTTTTATATCAAAAAATGCCTTGTCATATAATTTGAAAACTTCTACAGCAAACCTACATTCTAGCCAACCCATCGCAATGCATACTAAGAACACGTTTGTAAATATTTACACATTTTTAAACCTTTATCTTCATGAAAGCCCATTATTTATATAAACTATTTATAAAATACTTAGAAGAAGTGTTTTTTAATTGATTTCTTTAAAAGAAGTGATTTTTAACTTGACATATTTGGCATTTTTTATGTCCCTGTGATTTTTTCAATAAAATGTAACATTGACAGCCTCAATCTCATGTCAGAGATGCTCATTTGCCGAACCAACACCATGAATAGAAAGTACACTTCCAAACCTTTCATTTGAATATGGGGTTCCTATTAATGAAAATAACTCCTTCATGCTTAAATATCAGTTTGAATAAAAGGGGTTAAATTTTGCTGGTTTTCTGTTGTGTGGAGTATTTTTTGAGCTGGGATCCCTTTGGTGAAAGGGTTAATACAACAGAAAATAACTTGTATACAAAATACAATCAGCATGTAAATATTAGCCAAAATGCTTGTTTCTTCACTAAAGTTACTATCATGAAATTTGGTTGGCCTGTTGCTCTAGTATTGTCATGACAGCTTACTGTACTTTCTGTTCAATGCTTAAAGTGCCTATCAACCCTGGCCAAAGCATGAATTATTAGAAAATATACATGTTTTTAAAACATATTCCGAAGAAAAAAAATGAATGACTTTTTTTTGCTTTGAAAAACGAGCAGATTAACTTCTGAAAAATCGCTAATTCACGCCCGCTTCGATTTTCATACCGCGCTTGTAAAGGACTGGGTACTAAATGAATTCGTGACATCGACGCGGTATCACACTGCTGCTGGCGCGTTGTTGTGCATACATGTTCTTGTTTATAGTGCGAGTTATACAAAGCTTTAAAAAATGCCAAATAGATGTGTTGCTGGCGGCTGTTCCAACTTTGCTAATGTGGAGAAAGGGATCGTACTCCATGGCATCCCTTTCTCAAACGATGAAAGGCCAGAGGCCAAGAAAAGAAGACGAAAATGGGTCGATTTCGTGAAGCAGAAGAGAGCTCAATGGGAACCCACCAGAAATTCGGCTTTGTGCTCTCTCCACTTCAAACCAGAGGATTTTCAAAGACTTTTCACTATACCAGATGCCCTGACAAATCGCCCAATCATTCCTCGACTGATAAGGGATGATATTGGTGTTTCGGTCTTTCCTAGCGTTCATGCAAAGTCCTTGACTTTGACAAGTGAGGTTACGGAGGCTCAGGCGAGCCGAAATCGAAGAATGGTAAGAGTCGATTTGCTTTTGACTCCCTATTGGTTTTCATCTTTTTTATAGATCACAATCCTGATTTTTTCTGTTAAAATAGCTCCGCGATTTGATAATTATATTTGCTTTCTCTAGTCCCTGAAAAACGCAAAAACGCGAATGGCATCACTCGAAGAGGAACGTCAGGATGGAGATACATGTAATAACGAGGTGGAACGCCTGGATGATGCGGACACAAACATCTTAGCCGAAGCTGAAGACGAAAGTGGAACAGATGAGCATCATTTATTAAATGTGTGTATTATGCTATGCCCCAAAAATGTAGTATTTATATTACATCTACCTTCTTGTTTCGGATTTTAACTTTTATCAACTTTTATGAAACCACTTTTATCACCAGACGCGAGATAGTTTTACTCAAACTGTGGAAGAGGCAAATGATGAATGCCAAAGTTGCGCCAAGCTTCAAAGTCGAAACCGGCAGCTCAGAAACCAGCTCATAACGGTGAGGTCTAAACTCAACAAGTGTAGAACGGAGAATAAATCAACCAAAAGAGCTATGAATAACAGTCATGAAACAGGTACTACAATTTTTTTTTTTTTTTTTTCTGCATTGTATATTAAATTCCTTCTTAAACTGTCATCTGTTATGTACAGCAACACCATCTTCACAAAAATTTGCAATTTTGAATCATGGGGTAGGGGTAGTGAGCATAAGCTGTGGTAGTGATGGTATAATTGTAATGATATTGTGGTGATCAGTGGTAGGGAGCATACTGGTAAGCTGTGATAGGGATATCATAATAATATTATAAGAATAAATTATTGTAATCATATAATTATAATTATATATAAATCTATTTATACTTCAGAAACAGCACCTCCCATTCCTCTAGAAAATGATGTCAATGATGCTGGTGATGATGATTACGATGATTCTGATGACACCATGGAAGAAGAGCCAGAGTTATCAGAAATTGATGATATGGATATGGATATGGAGTCTGAAACAGATACAGAAACTGAAGATGAACATGATCAGGAAGAAGGGAGCAGGTAACCTTACATTTGAGATGGTAAACTAATAGTTGAAATTAAAAATATTAATTCATATTTATTCAATTATCATTTTCTTTCTATTTTTTTCTACAGAGTATATGTCAGAGATGACAACCTTAGAACACAACCCAAGTTTATTGTTTTTTTGTCGCAACTTCTTCTCCTGTTTCGCTTTTGTCACACTTGCAAATCTGATGGACCACTTGTAGAGGCAAAGCAAGTAGGGACCATGGTGGTGGTAACATCCACATGTGCCAATAAAAACTGCAATTCCAAAGATGTGATCTGGAGAAGTCAGCCATACATGACAGGAACAAAAATTCCTGCCGGAAATTTTTTGCTGTCATTCTCTATACTTCTCTCTGGTGGATCAGCATCCAAGATTATCCAGCTGTTTAAAAATATGGGATTGTGCTGCTTCTCATTGACAACCTTCTTTAAACATCAAAATGTGAGTATTTGACCCTGGCCAGGAGGTGGGATGCTTAACCTGGATTTGGATAGGGATGTGCTGTCAGAGGTCTAAAATACCTCACCCTATTTATGACCTTCCAAAGGGAAAAATCCATATCTTATACATGATAAGAGAAAAGAGAAATTAGATATCCAGCAGAGCATACCCATTTAGGAATGGGAGATCTTCCCCTGATATTTGCTGATATTGTTATGAAGAAAAATATAGAGACTGTAGATAAAAGCAACCCTTTTATATTGGTTTACGAGATACTGAATAGTTTATTACATTTCATTTTCAGGAAAAGCTATTTCCAACCATTCATCTCTTTTGGAAGTCATATCAAGAAAATGTTTTGTGCAAATTGAAATCCATTGCAGCCCCCCTTGTGATTGCTGGTGACGCTCGCCATGACAGCATGGGCCATAGTGCCAAATATGGTGCTTACACTGTGTTTTCATGTTGTCTGCCACTGATCATCACCTTTTCACTTGTCCAGGTAAGGTGATAATATTAGTATCCGTTCAACTGAAGATAACAGTGCTAAAGAAAGGGTATTGCACATAGGATTAATTAGAATTATGCTTCTTTTACCAATAATTTAATTTGGATTAATTGAAGCAGAGTTCTGTTTACACGAAAATGAAGTTCCCTACTCCTAAAATTGGGCATTAAAGCAAAACAAAATGCTTATTAAAACTATTCTGGCTAATACTTCAACAATGTTTTTATTTTAGAGAAATGTTGCTGGTAGCAGTACAGCTATGGAGTTCCTTGGCTTCAAAAACTGTATGGCCTTTCTCCTTGGTAGTGGACTTTCTATTGGCACAATCATAACGGACCGGCATGTATCCATAAGAAAGTACATGAAGGAGCAGCAGCCGAACATCACACACTATTTTGACCTTTGGCATTTGAAAAAGAGTAAGACCTTTTTTTTTTTATTGTTGGGTTGATTTTTTTAATGTTCACTTTTTGCAAAAACATAGAAATGCCTGTATTATTTAACATAATTTATTAATCAATAGAACTTCTTTTATTATAGAAATCTTCAAAGTCCTCACAAAAATCAGTAAAGAGAGTGGTGGGTCTGCATTGGTTGAGTGGATCAAGCCCTGCATTAACCACTTCTACTGGAGTGCAACATCCACTTTGTCAGGAAATGGAAAGGTTATATATGCAAAATTTAAATCATTCCTCAGTCATGTCATCAACAAACATGACAATTTGGATGAACCATTGTTCAACAAGTGTGCTCATGGTGAAATAGAAGGCAGGAAATGGCTTACAAAAGGTCAGTTACAAGAAATATAAATATTATCCACATAAGGAGTTTTTTCTTATAATAGTGTTTTTATTTTGTTAATGTTGCAGATTCCCCAGTTTATGAAAAGATGTGCCAAGCACTAAGTAAAACCTCACTTGTAAATGCCATAAAGCAAGCTTCGCCACTTGCCCAGACGAGCTGTCTGGAAGGATTCCATTCACTTGTGAATTACTTCTCACCAAAGATGATAGCCTATTCCTATGCAGGAATGTATTGCAGGTAGGAAATATCATATTAGAGACCAATCATTTTATAGGAGGGGGACAATTACTGGACAGCTTTAGGGGTGGGACATTTTTTTTCATTTTGAAAAGCAATAGGGGGAACATTTTTTACTGGTTCTTTTTGGGATTCCTCCCATTCCCACCTAAAAAAGGAATGGCCTCCTATGTATATTGAAGGAATATAAAATTATAAATAAGAAGAAATAATTTTGAACTTTTAGTCTTGCTTATAATAACTGCATTGTTTATCATCTGACTTTTAGGCACATCATTGCAGCTATGCATTTTAACCTTAACCTACAGTGAGACATTTAAAAAAATCCAGGCGGGTCAGATCAGGTCAAAGTAATCTGGCCTAAATTCAAGAATGGCGAAGCAACTGTCCGTGATATCAGAGTAAAACCAGATTTTGGTTAGTTACTTTTTGTTATATGATGAAATACACATATTTTTGGATGTACTAATTTATTGCCTGAGATGTACCAATAAGAGGTGTATGCTGGTCAAAATGATTCTCTAAATCATAAGGAATAATAGGAGAAAACCAAATTTTACTATGTATTCACTAATTTGAGAAAGTGAACTCAACCACCATAGTTTACTTGTCTTAGACTAATATCTCTAATACAAAGACTGCTGTGTAAGGTACTTCTAGGTAGGAACCACTAAAGCAGCTAATTGGATATTTTCCCTTCATTTTGATATAATTATTAGGTTATGTGGAAGATATCTACCAGTCCTTCCTTGCTGCACACCATAATGGCCAATTATCACCTGCTGTTGCCGAACTTAAGACCATGACTCCCAAGCCAATGAACAGCATGCTTGAGAAAAAGAATAAGGAAGAGGCCATAAAAATCAGGGAACAAAGGAAAAAAATGAAGGTTGTTGATGTCCCTCCAACAGCATCAGGTATATTTATTTGGCATTGAAAGCATAAAACATTAAATTACTAATTCAAAAACAAGCAATGCTAGAGCTATTCAACCTGCAGAAAACTAACATTTTGCCCCTTAACACTTTTTATTGCTTTTAGTTGAAGAGAAAGAAGCATCAAGGCCAACTAGAACCCCACTATGTTCAGCATGCAAGAAACCGATGAAGGGACATAAAATGGTGACAGATTGCCCAAGAAACCAGAGGAAAACAGCACAAAATTAAAACAAACAAGGATTCTGGGAGCCTTTTTTAAAAACTACTGTAGCTGCCTAATAATACACTCAGAATCTGAAGTTCCTACTGAAAGCCTGCACTTGGTGTTAGGATATAGCCTGAGTATCAGGCCCTAGGGAATAGGGCCTAAAACAAAGGCTAGTTTAAATATATCTATGCAGACATATGTTTGAAGTAAAGGAACTAAAACACAAGAAGCCATTTTGTTGTGATAGCTTTTTTAATATTTCGGTTATCATCGATAACCATCATCAGAATGAATTCTGTTGCACTGGCATGACAAACTAAAATGCTTGAATGACACTGAATTAATTAAGCAGTGTAAATTGACAGGTGACTGTCTGAAACATTAAAAAATGACTCTCTAAGAAATGGCTTCTAGTTATTCCTTTCTATTATGAACAAAACAGACTATTCCAAGCTAAAAGGTGCTTGCTGATCAGATATTATTAAATGTTGTTATTCATCATCATCAGTCTCCTCAACTTCAAATCCCTTGTATGCAGTGTCATTAAATGTTTCCCTGATCCTGTGATATGCACATGCTGGCAAAGGTATTCTTCTTCCCCCCAAGTAGCCATGAACAAGACGAGTGAATTCTCGATATGCAATACTACGCAGGAACCTAAAATGATAATAATATTTTTAAAGTGAGATTGGCTGAGATGGCGAAATATGCATAGGATCAATGAGACCAAAACCCTATAAATTTTATTACCTATCAGGCCCTCATGATTACAAGTTCCAGTTCAAGTTTATTATTCAATATTGTTTACAAATTACAAATTATCATATATCGAGAAGAGAGTCTAACAGCCAAAAGATAAAAATTTATAGATGAAAATGTTTGCTTTCTCTGGAATATATTTTGTTCGCAAAAGAAATGTCTATTTCCTTTATGAAGACTGATATTCATTACAAGAAAAGCCTAGTATATACTCACCCCTCCTCTGATCCAGTCTGACGATATCTAGTTTTATCTTTTCTTTTGTATTTGTCGGCTGCTAAACGTAAACTCCATTTGGATTGGCAAACTTGTTCGAAACCAGGATGAAGTGTAATGCACTTTGGAGTTTCCAAGCTTTCTTCTAGAACCATTTCGCTCGATAGTGATTCGATGCATTCTTCAATTTCCTTACAGCATTGAAATTCATTTGGGTTTTGAAGATACACGGTTTGACAATATCCGCACTGACACCTAATAAAAATAGATAGAATTAAGCTATAGGACCTTAATAAAAGTATTGAAATTGTGGAACTTTATCATACAATATTAGAACAGGACTTTTAGCTTATATTTATAAGCTTATATGATGATCAAACGCACTTACCACGAACTGACATCTTCTTCTTCATCGTATCGGCTCTGCAGTTTTCGTTCGAATTCTTTTTGAAGATCTTGCTGTTTGTCGTATTCATCAAGCCATTCCTGGTTAGCAATTGGCTCATCTGCATATGGCATGAAAGTGTCGCTATAATCAACTTCGGTGAGATCCTTGTTTGTTGATGTCGAAGCGTCTTGTTCACCTTCCACTTCCAACACGTATCCAGGCAAAAAATTAAACTCGGAATCATCAGAATCATAACTACATGAAGAATCGGTTTCGGAGTTTGACATTTTGCAGCTAAGCTTGATAAAAAAGAGTTTTTTTATCGAAAAATATAGAGACCGCGTAGAGAAGTTTTAGTAGACAATACAGTGAAGAGTACAGACGCGCGAATGTGTGATACCGGATCGACGTCACAAGACTTATTAGTGCCCAGTCCTCTTTTTGCTTGTTTTTGAGTTTGAAGACCGTGATTTTAGATGGGAATTTTAATCAAGAAAAAATTCAAAAGTGGATTTTTCCAACGAAAACTTTTTACTTGATAGGTAAATTTTAATAAAAAATGGAATTTGGCCAGGGTTGATAGGCACTTTAATGCACATCTACAGTATGGCAATGTTTAGAGCTATTTCTATTTTGTCATATTATAATACACTCAATAAAATAACTTGATTATGTTTGGTTGAAAGCAGTACAATTATTAATCCTTAATTCTATCCCATAAACCGTAACTTCGAATCGACATGAAGAATGAACAAAGCCTATCGGGAGTGACGTCACAGGTCATTGAACCAAGACTATCCATGGGAGTGAACGTCTTGTTAGCTACTCCGTGTTATTTTGGATTTTCATTCGTACTTTGAGGTAAGTATTTTTCGTTTTTCTTCCAGGAAAACAACAGAGTGAAGTGTACTCTGCTAGAGGCACATTATATAAAATATTTAATAGAAAAGTACACCCGAATGACCTCGTAGAGGCATTCACAGAGAACCACGTGGCAACGCCATGTTAACCTTATTTATGGGTCATTCTGACATTTATTTCGTTCTCTGTTAGATTATGTCTGGCAATGAAGCTGGTGACCCCACAGAGGGCACTAATGCACAAGTAAACAAAGCTATTTTGGACAGTATTGAGCGCCTAAATGTAAATATGGCTCAATTAAGCGACTATATGTATGTCCGAGACAAAGTTCTCGAAGAACCCGATGACAGAGAGAGCGAAATTTACGAACCTGATGATGTTGCTTCGTTTATAAGCATCCAACAAGACTTGGATACGATAGCGAAGACTAATGACAACGCTAAGATAAGCGAAGATGTCGATGAAGGAGGTGTGTTGTCCAGCTATTCCAACCAGTTGGAACTTGACCTTGAGACTAAAGCACCGAAGGTCAACGAAGAAATTGCTGGTGTAGTAAACTAACTTCATCTGCATAGGGTCAGTGTCGACCAGTGTAAAGCTCTAATTAAGCGACACAGCACACCGGAAAATGTTAAAGTTCACTTACCGAAATGTGAAAATCGTATCTGGACTCAGTTGCCGACTGGTACTCAAGGAACTGATGCAAAATTGCAAACTACACAACAGATGCTGTTAGCCGCCACTAACTGTCAATTGGAGGTGACGAATAAATTACTAAATTCCAAAGCATCAAAGGATTTGTTGACCTCCACCTTATATGGGTTAACGTTGGCTATGACTGCCAACTACGAGATAAATCAAAGACGTCGAGATGCGATTAGACCGCAGTTCAAGGTAGAATTCGCCAAAGGATTATGCAGTTCTACTAACCCTGCCGACGAGTTCCTCTTTGGAGGGGACACTTCAAAACGAGTGAAGGAAATTGCAGATTTGCAAAGGAGCAAAGTGTGCAAAGGACAGCCCACTTATACAAGTAATCGTGGGCGTTATCGCAGAGGTCGAGGCAGATCAGGGGCACGCACCTCGACATATACGTCGCAGAACAGTTATCAACAATCTGATAAGAAGCCATCTAAGGCATCAAATTGGTATGTAAATAATTCAAAGTTATCATGTATTATCAATGATCAACAACCCTTTTTTGCTGGTAGAACAAACCAGTATTTTTCTGAGTGGGTAAAACTATACAACAGACCCAGAGGTCCTAGATATTGTGAATAATTGTCACATTGAATTTACTGAAGATCCATGTTTGTTCAGTATCCATAGCCAGAGGAATTTTAATGCCCAAGAATCTAATATTATAAATAACGAGGTTCACAAGTTGCTTGATTTAGGGGTGGTTAGCCCCTCTAGGTATGAGCAGGGCAAACGTTTATCCCCTATTTTTGTCCCTCCTAAACGAGATGGATCCTATAGATTAATTTTTAATTTTAAAAATTGCAATCAAGCTGTCCTCTATAGGCACTTCAAAATGGATACCTTAAATTCTGTTATTAGTATGATTTCCCGAGGGGCCTACTTTGCTTCTTTTGATTTGAAACATGCTTATTATACAATTCCTATCGCTGTGGAACAAAGAAAATTCTTGAAGTTTCTTTGGCTTGGTAAATTATATGAATTCAATGCTTTGCCCATGGGGTTGTCCAGCTCTCCTAGAATTTTCACCAAGGTAATGAAACCCCCACTAGCCTGTTTAAGACAGAAAGGATGTACTATTGCAGGATATATCAATGATTTCTTCATTCAAGGGAATGATGCCCAGGATTGTTGTTCAAACCTAGGAGAAGCAGTGTGCCTTTTTCTCCGACTGGGTTTTTATGTCCATCCTGAGAAGTCTGTCCTTATTCCTTCGCAGTCATTGACATTCTTAGGTTTTATTTTGAATTCAGTGTCAATGACTGTTTCTTTAACTTGGGAAAAGAAAGAGGAAATAAAATCCCTATGTACAGTTGTATTGGAGGGAGTTTTCTTTCCAATTCGCTTTGTGGCTAAGGTCATTGGCAAAGTTGTATCTGCTTTACCAGGGGTTGACTTTGGAAGGTTGCATTATCGCCATCTAGAAAGAGATACATGCTTTATCAGCTAGCAGAGGTGATTATGATGCAATAATGCAACTGTCTTGTGCTGCAAAACAAGAACTAACATGGTGGCATACTAATGTCATGCATGTGTATCATAGAATTCAACACCCTACGCCTTCACATAGTTTTCAGATTGATGCCAGTGATAGTGGATGGGGTATCTCTTGTAGTACTGATGAATCTCTCCAGTCCCATGGACTCTGGGACAAAGATCTCTTCACATCAATGTAAGAGAATTATATGTTGTGTTTATTTGTTTGACTATCTTTTGTAAAGATATGTGTGATGGCCATGTCAGATTTGAGATTGACAATACCACAGCAGTGTCCTATGTTAATAATATGGGGGGTTGTAGGTCTGGTGCTTGCGATATAGTGGCAAGGAAAATATGGAACTGGTGCATTGACAGAGAATTATGGTTAACAGCTGTCCATATACCAGGTGCTACTAATGTTAAGGCTGATTCATTACCTAGAAAACGCTATTCTGATCATGAATGGATGCTAGATAATGACATGTTTGTGAAACTCTGTGAGATTTTCCCAGGCCTTACTATTGACCTTTTTGCATCAGTACTGAACCACCGTTTATCACGTTATGTTTCATGGAGGCCTGATCCTCAAGCAGTTTCAGTTGATGCCTTGGTAGATCATGGAAAGGTGAAAGGTTATATGCTTTTCCACCTTTTAGCTTGATTCCTCGCTGCTTAGGCAAAGTGATGAGCGAGCAAGCGGAAGGATTGCTAGTGGTGCAAGCTTGGCCCACTCAGACATAGTTCACCAAAATCTTACAGGTGCTAACCAGCCAACCGGTAGATGGTGATGGTGTGGAAGAAAGGGTCCCAT
The DNA here is from genome assembly GCA_011057435.1 of Actinia equina. Taxonomy (NCBI): domain Eukaryota; kingdom Metazoa; phylum Cnidaria; class Anthozoa; order Actiniaria; family Actiniidae; genus Actinia; species Actinia equina. The sequence continues at coordinate 82,481 of WHPX01000131.1, read as the reverse complement.
CTGTTAGTTCACCAATCAAGCCCAAAGATGCACAGCATGCAAGGTTGCTTGACGCTGATGGCGTGCCCAGTATCAGGGAATACTACCAAAGGCAGGGCTTTTTTGGACACGTTACCAATGTACTCGTCAACTCATGGAGACCTGCCACTCAGAAGCAGTATACAGTCTATATTAAAAAATGGACTCTATTCTGTAGTGCAAGGAAAGTTGATCCATTTTCACCCAATTTAAATGAGGTGTTGGAGTTCTTGCATACATTACTTAGTTTATCCTACTCTGCCTTAAATACTGCTAGGTCAGCTTTGTCTTGTATTGTGATGATTGACAAAACACCCGTAGGACAGCACCCGGTGGTTTGCCGTTTTCTTAAAGGGGCCTTTGAACAAAAACCCCCTTCTACTAAACATTATGGCATTTGGGATGTCAACCAAGTCTTGCTCTACTTGAAGGCTTTCTCACCTAATAAGGGTTTGTCACTTTTAAAAAGAGCTTACTTATAAGTTAGCTACTCTTTTGGCTTTAGTAACCATCCAAAGGAAACAAACATTATTGCAGCTTGATGTTATAGTCCATGGGCCAGGACAGATTTTGGTACCAAATTGTGGGACAAAACGTGAATGTCTTCGTGTGATAGACCTTCGCAAGAGGTTTTCAAAAATATATGATAACCTTGCTGAGTGAGTAGCTTTCACATATATTTAAAGGTAAGAAATTCCGGTTTAGCATGAAAACGAGGCTACATATTAATACTCCTATTAAAATTCGAAGGATGTACATTTTAAGCAAAACTTGAAGTGAACAGACAAAGTGGACTTCCTTTATCCGTGAGACATCAACAATTTTACTTTAAATATGAAATGTACAATAAAAATAAGAAGCAAAAATAATAATTGAACGCGCAATGCATTATGGGAAGAATCCAAGATGGCGGCTCGCTTGACAGGTAAGTTGAGTTTCGTTTTGCCCGTTTATTAGCTGTCTTAGAGCAAAAGCATACACTTATTTGGAGAAACCAACCAACAGATGACACAATCTATGCACTAAATAGACAGAGATAAGACAGCATGAAAAAACAATTTTGGAATTGCCACATCGACAAATGAAGGGGAAATCCCAGACATCTATTACCATCGAAAATGCCGAATTGTTTTCACAATGAAAATGCTGTTAGATAAAATGCAGCAAGATTCATGCAATTGTGTTGAGCAGGAATTAACAAATGGCTAGGCGTCTTTCCATTAGAGGATCTTCCAGCACGAGTACAACGTACGAACGCCTTTGCGTTTTCTGCAACAAAACAAGTAAATATATAAAGGGCACAAAAAATCGTGAGACGTTAATGCAATGTCGCGATATGCGGGCAGACAGCACCATCACACAAATAGCTACAGATAAGAATGACAGCAAGATTCTTGCAATCGTAAGCCATGAATTAGCGGCAGCAGAGGCAGCTTACCACAAGACATGCTACAAGAATTACACTAGACCATCAGCAGCCTGTACCCTGACATCTGGTGGAACTGAAGGGGTACGAGTCTTCAGATGATGAATATGCCCTTCTAGAGTCTAGTGCTTACCAGATGCTTTCTGATTTCATCATATCAGAAGTTATAGAAAATGAGAGAATCGTCCGATTGTCAGAAATGACAAAACTGCTTGTAATGTATTTAACCTCCCTGGGTATCAAGGAACGAAAGCCTTCCACGAAAAAGCATATCAGAAGACATCTAGAGGTGAAATTCGGTGAAGTACTCAAGTTTGAAATTTTGCTCGACAATACTCCTAGTGTTTTTTTTCATTCCCGCTTGTCTGACACCCATGGAAATAGCCAAGAACTTAGTTGTAATTTTTCTAGTGATTATGTAATTTTTTATGTATTTCTTCTATGTATTTTTTTTAAATTATCATTTCCACTAATAGAATTCCGTCCTCTTTAAACGTGTCAATATCATATTTAATATATATATATATATTATTATTAAATGGTCCTAGCACGTTTTTAACTTTATAGTTATTAGTTAGGGCCTGTACTTATAGTTATGTAATTTTGTTTGTAAATATGAATGTAATTCTAAGTACAATAAAACGTTGTTGTTGTTGTTGTTGTCACAATTCTGACGGCAGAAAAGGATGACAAGGATGACAAGATCTCTAAAGCCTGGTTCACATATGATCGCAGACGATCGCAGAGGATCGCTGGCGATCGAGTGCGATTATATGTGAACAGCTCTGCGATCGTCTGCGATCGGTTGTGATCGTTTGCGATTATATGTGAACAGAATTCTGCGATCGTGAGATTGGAAGGTGTCCCACAATGCTCAGTTTTCCATAAAACACGTGTATATTTTTGATTTTGACAAGTGAAAAAGCATTGTTTTTTTTTTCTCCCAGATATAACTGGTTTAAAAGTATCACCACACGGTTATATATGCTAATTTACGTTTGTAAGCCATATAGGCAAGTAAACAACTGTCGTTTGGGGGTATATTTTAAGATTGCACGTCCTGTTCTTCATAGTGATGACTCCTCTGATGAAGTATTCACGATCATTAAGTCGAACGTTTCTTTTTTGATTAGCCAGCGATTATTATTTTTAGTCCATGTTGAATCTGCATCGTACTTTGTTTTACTGCTGAGTGATAATTCGCGGACTCAGGTGTCAACAAACCGTCGGCAATCGGCTGCGATCATATGTGAACAGTTCGATTTGAGATCCTCGGTTGAGTGGATTCTGCGATCAAGCGATCGTCTGCGATCATATGTGAACCAGGCTTAATATACAGCAAGCTGCGATTGACATTTGCGATGCTATTGGGAGCAAACAAAGCAATATGTATTGGCCGCCACGCCCTTCAGAGCTCAAGGACACTGCGCTTGATATTCCTCAAGAGCTGAGCGCATTTTTGTGCACCTTTTTAACTGGTACCAAAGATTTGTCAGAGGGAAACTGTAGTGCAAGAGTCCAGCGCTTGGTGAAGTCTTACGCACAAGACCTAATATTTGGTGCAAGCAATGGTAAGATTACACAGCCCAAACACGTCCTTCTTCCATATGCAGTGAAGACGCTGACAAACAACGTGGAGCTCGTGTCTATTCTTAACCGTTGTGGTCATGGCATCTCGTATTCCAAGCTTGAGGAGATCAACACTGCTCTCTGTCTTAAGAAAGTGGCACAGAACAGCGAGATTCCATTGCCAGACACCATACAGCCATATATTAGTACCACATTGGCATGGGATAATATTGACAGGCTTGAAGAGACTCTTTCAGGCGAAGGGACCTCACACTGTGTAAATGGAATAGCAGTACAGGCAAGGCACTTTGGCCCACGTCTCCCCAATGAGCAATCACCACAAATACCTAAAAGTAGGAAAAGAAGCGTCGAGCCGCTAAGCTGTGCTGCGAAACTACCAATTTACAATTTACAATGCCAAGGCCCTAAGCCAAGAACATATGTACCAGTAACATGCCAGGAAGTCTTAGAAAGTGCAAGACGAAAAAATCTGCTATGGGTTTTAGTACGGCTACATGCGGAGACAAAGCAGAAAGTAAGCGGATGGACTGGATATAACATTTTAGTGCGCAATGAAACTGAGGTTTCCCAAGATAGCATAGAATATCTCCCCACAATCGATGAGATTTTGGTCTGCTCCCTGAATATCAAAGATGCACTTCGTTTGAAGACCATAGTGTTGGTTTTCGATCAGGCTCTGTACGTGAAAGCTACTGAGATCACATGGAAACACCCTCATAAGTTCAAGGACGTAGTTTTAAGAATGGGCATGTTCCATACGGTCTGCACTTTGCTGTCTATCATCAGGAAAAGATTCCAAAACCCAGGTTTGAGAGACATCTGTATTGAGTCTGGAGTAATCGCTGAGGGAGCGGTGACTAGAGTACTCGATGGATGCAAGTACAACCGTGCCAGCAGTGTGGAAGCGAAACCTTGAGTGCTGCCCTGTGATCCCAAGTCCAATTGCATTTGGTTGGTGTCAAGACGGTGATAACCGCTAGCAATTGATTGGATGAGTGGTGAGCAAACACCTACTGCAGTGGGCTACTGTCTTATTCATGTACAAGAGCCTGCAAACTTCCGAAGTACAGCTGTCTCAAGAATGGATTGAAGTGCACAGACATGTGCAAGCTAACAGATTGTGACAATAGACCCGTTGACACCATCCAAGATGTCACAGATCACAGCGATAAGGATGAAGATGACATGAATAGGCTAGATGACAAGGTAAGAATGACATATTAATCCGCATCTTACTTGGCTGTTATATGCTGACTGTTTATTTATTTGTCTGAATAACTTCTAACAAAGTTTTTTTTTTCAGTAGACTGCAAGGTGTCCCAAGATTTCATCAGATGTTGCTGATGTCGTTCAAGACTTGGCGCTCTGACATCCAGATTATCGTTTATGTTGCCCATATGCAGTCAGGTTTGGCTTAAGACAAGTGTCCTGACACAAGGAATCAAGTCGCATAAAGAATATTTAGCATAATTATATATATTTTCTGCCAATTTCTGTACTTTTTGTAACAAAACAAGCATGTTCGAAAATCCAAGATGGCGGATCCAAGATGGCCGCCAAACATGGCGGATTGCACATTTTTAATTATTTCATAGCTGGCATAGCTACTAAGCCATTTCATTAGTCATGAACCGCTTAACACCATTATCTGCCAAACTTTGATTATGATTTGAAATGATTAGCGTTAAAGCATGGCTTGTTTAGCAACTTTCTTGTAAAGAGTTGTTATTTTTGCAACGTTGTCATGGTAACCATCACATAAATGTGGATAAGCTTATTTCAAAAAACCCTTCAAATATACTTTTGAGACATCTGTATCATCTAAACGTATGAAAATACTCTTAAAATATGGTTAATGAGTATTAAAACCACAGTTAATAGCATATCATATGGCGATTGTTTGTCATTCCGTGAAATTGAGTGACGTCATGTAATCACGTGAATACCCCTATAAAGCTACTCACTTGACACGGTTATCATGCATAATAATAAAGTAGAGGAATCAACCTGTTCAAAAAAGTGAGTCATCCCTTGTCCCTTTGTTTGGTACCAAATGGCAATTTTTAGGGTCCCAGCCCATGGACTATTAGTAATGAGTATTTAAAGAAATCTAAAGATGAATACGTTTTTATACCTAAGGATACTCAGGGATAGCTAAGGATACTCTCAGGGATAGATAAAGAAACTCGGGGATAGCTAAGGATACTCAGGGATATCTAAGGATACTTAATGAAACCTAAGGATAGTCAGGGATAGCTAAGGATACTCAGGGATAGCTAAGGATACTCAGGGATACCTAAGGATACTCTCAGGGATAGATAAGGATACTCAGGGATACCTAAGGATACTCAGGGATAGGTAAGGAAACCCAGGGATAGCTAGGGATAAGTAGGGATATCCAGGGATAGCTAGGGATAGGTAGGGATACCCAGGGATAGCTAGGGATAGGTAAGGATACCCAGGGATAGCTAGGGATAGGTAAGGATACTCAGGGATACCTAAGGATATCCAGGGATAGCTAAGGATACTCAGGGATAACTAGGGATACTCAGGGATACCTAAGGATACTCAGGGATAGCTAAGGATACTCAGGGATAACTAGGGATACTCAGGGATACCTAAGGATACTTAATGAAACCTAAGGATACTCAGGGATACCTAAGGATACTCAGGGATAGCTAAGGATACTCGAGGATGGCTAAGGATACTCAGGGATACCTAAGAGTATTTAAAGAAATCTAAAGATGAATACGTTTTTATACCTAAGGATACTCAGGGATAGCTAAGGATACTCTCAGGGATAGATAAAGAAACTCGAGGTTAGCTAAGGATACTCATGGATACCTAAGGATACTCAGGGATAGCTAAGGATACCCAGGGAAAGCTAAGGATACTCAAGGATAGCTTAGGATACCCAGGGATAGCTACGGATACTCAGGGATAGCTAAGGATACTCAGGGATAGCTAAGGATACTCAGGGATATCTAAAGGTACTCAGGGATAGCTAGGGATACTCAGGGATAGCTAAGAATACTCAGGGATACCTAAGGATACTCAGGGATAGCTAAGAACACTCAGGGATAGATTAGGAAACTCGGAGATAGCTAAGGATACTCAGGGATATCTAAGGATACTTAATGAAACCTAAGGATGCCCAGGGATAACTAAGGATAGTCAGGGATAGGTAAGGATACCCAGCGATAGCTAGGGATAGGTAGGGATACCGAGGGATAGCTAAGGATAGGCAAGGATAGGTAAGGATACCCAGGGATAGGTAAGATAACGGTACCTCGGTTGGCATTCAGTAGAAAATCAAGGTGATATCCTCAATATTTGACTTATTTAAATCGGTGAAATAGCCACCTCGAAATAGCTGAAATATATCTTATCAGTGGACTCGACTGCTTAAAATTCGGTGAAAATATCGTGCAAAAAATGTTCCTAAATGTTCTTAAAATGTTTTTAAAATGTTCCTCAAGCTTTAAGCACTATCATTTTGGACAAATTGGTTATCGGGCGGAACGATTGTAAATCGTTTGATGTGGCAGTAAAATCCAACAAAATCGCAGAAAATATAGGAAAATTACCGGCAAACATTGCAAAATCTCCAATGAAACATTAAAGCATAAGTAATTTGGGCTATTAAAGTTTTTTCAAGCAATAAATAGTTCAACTTGAAGCTAAATTGTTGAGATGAATCCCGCCAAAACATGGCGACAAGCAAACGAACTCTTTACGGTCAATTCAACTCTAACATATCGCTCTAAATAAGTTAATTAAACAATAAATGGCTAATAGAACAAGTAATTTACCTTTAGGATGCAGTATGAACCCATAAAAATCCATATTTGTGGAATAAAAGAAGGATTTTTAGTCAGAAAATATTCACACAACAACATTTCTCGTCGACTGCTCCTGAACTCAAGTGATACCACGTGATGCCTCGTTTACATGTCAACACAAACCAACGCCACGGGGGAGGGGAGGGGATTGATTCATGGTTCAGAGTGACTTTGTAACATTTTTCGGAGCGAAAATAAAATATTTCCGACAAACAACTCCAAAATATCTTCTTCCATACGCACTACAACGATTATAAGGCGATTTTATTTTATTTTCATGAGAAAGTAAATCAGTTTAAACAAAATAAATTCTTATACATAAGGTTTTTTTTGAGTTTAAAGCACGATGTGTTGAAAACGTTTTTGACGTTTAGTCTACGCTGTGGTAGTGTTCATCAGAAAGTCTTCACCAAAATAAATTCTTGCTAAAGTCTTAAAGTTCTGAGTGTGATACAACACATTGAATCAATGTTTCTATCTCGGTAAATCGTGTACGAACTCATGTGCACGAACTCGCATCCAACACGATCAGATGAGTTTCATTCGTAATCGTAACGATCAGCTTGGACATCGTCCACGGTTAGTTTTGGATGTCGTTTTCTTTTGCTGCATGGATTAACTCACAAAAACTTATTTTTTCATTGCACTTAATTCGATAGAGTTCGTCTAGTTCATAGTCTACTAGGGCAATTACCAGGAGGGGTATATACTCCATGGCTGAATACCATGGATGCACAGGGATAGCAACGTGTCGATGTCTATAACATGGATGCACCGGGATCTATTCTATGCTTTAAATTTATGATAAGCTATGCTTACCTATGATTACCTGTGCTTACCTATGCTTGGTTTTTAATTTTTAAGTTGAGTTTTTATCTATAACTCTTTGCTTTTTGCGCTCTTTAGACATCATTCCGTAAAAATACATACCATATATGATAATGTATATATATTGTGATCGATAAGAAACATATGTAATAATCCCGTTGTCATTTTCATTTAATTCTCAATTCAGTTTATTTCCAAAACAAGCTTGTGTGTGTGGGTGGGTGTTCCTTGTTCCCCATTTGCATGACATTGACCTTAAAGACTGTCCATTCACCATAATATTAAGAACAACTCAATTACAGAATAAACATTTCTGTAAAAAAAGAACACGTTATTTCCGACCTAACCGAATGACAACCTAGCCCCAACCGAACGACAACTTAGCCAACCAGAGTTTTAGGTGTATTCCGCACCGTTATTTATACGAACTAAACCAACAGGTGACATAACATAAAACAACGCAGTACTAGGTGAACATTGCAAAGCGGAATACCAAGAGAAAATAGACTAAGAGAAGATAATAATTTGTTCAACTTGGACTGGAACAAAATTAATGAAATCAAATTAATCCATCCCTTGCACTTCAGCCGCAGCTCTTCCCTGATGATTTCAAAACCCTTCACGGCTTTTAGACAGACTAGACCTGTTTTCGTGTATCATCATCATATGCTTGAATCAAACGCAATTTTATAAGACCCTTTACGGTTTAAGGGTGAACGGGCGTCCAGGGACCGAATCGGGATAAAGCCCGACCGGAAGTTGATTTCGCCATACATTTACTGCATTTTCTTCTGAACTTCGGGGCTGAACTAACGCGGATAAAACCAAAAGAGCAATTTAACTGCAAACAAGGCTTTTTCGTAACACTTCTCTTATTGTTTTGAAGAAGAAAAACAAGGAAATCTACGGCTTTGTTTTCCAGTGTTGAGTGTTAACCATTAGCATGACCGCCATGTTGAAAAAATTGTTTGTAAACTTTCCTTCCTTTAGATGAGAATATGACATTCTCAAGCTGCAGCAACAGCACTTACACTCTTAATAAATGGCAAAAGGGTAATTTTGAAATTCATGTTGGACTACTTAAGCAGGATTGTCAATGTTCTCCTCCATTTTTGATTTACCCTTTTTCGCAGGACATCGACAAGAGGAGAGAGTGCGTTAAACTGGTAAACAGAAAAGACCCCAAAACAGGAAAGAACTGGTTGCCAAACGCTGACTCAAGAGTGTGTCCAAAACATTTTGTTGACGGGAAACCAACAACTTTGAATCCTTCTCCAACACCTTGCAGTCGAAAGAGAGGACCACCCAAAGTTCGCAATCCTGCTACTACAACTTCTAAAAAACACAACACTTATTCTTTTGGGAAGACATAACTAGCTAAAAACTAGTGTGAGCTGAGTAGTATAGGGGATGGGGGTTCCAGCGCAACGACCACCGGAGGATTACCCGTCTAAAGTGAATTCCTCGATTCGTACCGCGATTACCCGCATCCCATGTCTATGTAGTTAAATATGTTAGTCTATATATGGAATGCGAAGATTGTAAAGAGTTTGTTTATGACTTTTGTGTAAAGTGCTTGAAACCCAAGTTTGTACCTACTAAGCCAAATAAGTATATTTGTTGTGGTAAGAAAATGCAAATAGAAGACGACACGTCAGCACAGTGTTACGAGTGTGGTAAGAATATTCGTAATGCCGTACCAAATGCTACCAAAGAGCAATATTACGCCAATGGAGGTCGTAACAAAACACCTTATAAGAGAATAAAATACTTTAGAGACTGGATGAGTCATATCCAAGGTTTACACCCGGTATATCTTGACGAGCAAGTAAAGAAGAAAATCATAGACCATTTAGAAGAGCCAACCCCGCAAAGTCTACGGAAGACATTGAAAAAATTAAAGCTAGGGAAATATTACAAAGCTATTCCCTATCTTTTGTCTGAAATTACCGGGAAGTCTATTCCTGAGGTTTCTGATATGACGAAAGCCGAGTGGATGTTTTGTAGGTTGGATAAGGATATTCCTTATTACCCTGACGTAATTTACGAAATATTTTACAAAATAGACCCCAACCACCCACTGTTAGGATGGATTCCAAGAAGATAGTGAATCTTATGGCATAAGATGAGAAATTAGCATAAATATTACGCGTAATTTCCAGACTGACGTTCGATATGTAAATAGAATCCTGTCACGCTCTTTTCAAAGCAAATATTTACTGAGCGAGTTTTCTTTGAAGCTCTTCTTTCGCTTCTTGGTAGATCTTTTTGCGAGATTCCTCGGAAAGATCTTTTACGACTGTTTTTTTATTCCTTATGTCCGTCTTTAGTTTCTCGTATTTGTCTTCTTCGGCCAGAATAAGCGAAAATTCTACATCATCTATTTTACGGTCACGCAAAGCCTTTGAGACAAGATCGGTAATTGTATTTACTTTAGCCCTTGACAGAGCTATTGTCGTGTCATGCTTGGATATTTTGCTTGACAACTGTTTCATAATACCCGTAGCAACAGCCGAAATAATACCACAGGCTGCCCCAACGCCGGCCAAAGGAACTCCAACAATTATTCCCGGTCCAGTAAGCGAAGTAGCAACGCCAGAGCCCGTTAACACAACAGAAATGGATCCTGAAGTTATCGCAATCTTATGTAGCGTACTCCGGGCTCTGACGTACTTCTTTCGGACTTTTTCGTAGTGTTTTGTCTGCCCTTCCAAGTAAGCCAGGATTAAATTTGCTTTATTCAGACGAAAGTTTTCAGCGTTTAATTCGTTAGGTTCCTTAGGAAGTTCAGGATAAAGTGGAGGTGCTGATGGTATAACATCCATTATATATACTAATGTACGACGCTTTTGGGAATGATATTGAGGAGCAGCCACATCATGACAACAGGGATTACTGGAATTGGAGAGCATTTAGGAAGATGTTTCCACATGCAGACCTCACTAAGTTCGAAAGAAGACCAGATGGGATTTACTTCAACGGCGAAAGAATGTACAGTAATGCGGACTTGGAGCCAAAGGCGACCGCCGAGCATCCTAAGATTCAACATAGGAAGACGGTAGAAAAGGAGCCAAACTTCCCAAAGAATCTATTAGTGACCACCCTGAATTACCCATTTTACGACAACAAAGGTGGAGCGGATGACTTTGCTAAGATGGTTACCTCTTTGGAGATTCCCGTGGGTTCTACGACTTTCAAAACAAAAGTCAGAGACATCTTTAGAGAAACTGCCATGAAACATACCTCAGGGAAAGAATCCAGAGAATGGTTATCAGGTCCCAACATGCGGTATTGGCCGCAGCAGTTAAACTTTGCTGTCTGGGCTGCTACTAAAGGATGTGGCATAGCCGCGGACATGTTCCATATTCCTTTCCTAAGATTCCACGTTGCTTTTACTATTCGTAGGATATTGTTTGAGTTAGGAGTGCCGCTTCCTGGTGACGTTGTCTTTAACCCAAAGGATAACAAATACGACAAAGTCGCATGGGAGCGATTAAGGAATGAGTTTAAGCTTACCAACCCTGACTTTCGCAACAAAGAGGGTGCCGCCCATGGTTTAGGAGAGACTTACACCTATGCTTCGTATGTTGGTGCCAGCATAGAAACTCCAGGCATGGGATATCCTAGCTCTTACGAATTCTCGGACTTAGGAGGCAGCGGAACTAAGGGTAATCTAATCTACTTTATTCAAAGCAAAGAGAAGTATCCTTGGGCGCCTTTCTTTGCCGCAAAGGGCATTGGACTGAAAAACCTAGCAAGGATTAACCGCAGCATTGAAGCCTTTGTTTACTGCATTCTAGGAGCACAGGTTAGCACTCGCAGCCCCATCGTAGATGCCAGTGGTGCGTCACAGGAAACGCAACAAGTATTCCTTGTCCTCTTCGAAAGCGCTGTTATCGAGAATGAGATTTCTAAGTCAGTTCAAAGATATCAACTTGCGGTGCAGCAATCTAAAGTGCGGCTAGATTATGTCTTGAGTCCTGGTTGTTGGTTAATGCCAAGTAATTTGGTTATCAACGCCAATTCCGTCGTGGGTTATAACAACAAGCTGCAGCGAGCTACTAAGGATATGAAGTTTGGGGTGAATGACGTGAACTCTGATACTACCAAGGGCATTCCTCACTTCGTAGAGAAGCCAAAAAAGTCGCACGAAACGAAGCTACCCGTAGTTAAGAAACCATCAAAGAAGGTTTTGCCTACGATACCCGAGGAATATGACCATAACTTATTAAAAGCCGGCCTAGCCACCGCAAGCATTGGTCTGAGCTATTATATATGGCGATGAACAACCCCTACGTAGCTGGAGTTGATTGTGTTTATACGACTTACACAGGCGAGAAAAAAATACAACCAGGCATCTTGGGTTGATGTCACGGGGATGTCCGTGGATCTGAACTACTCAGGAAAGAAGTTAATCCTTTGTAGTATTTGCATTGGTACGAGCAGCCATGCCAACGTTGGCTTTAGGTTCCTGGATGACAACGGTATACTGCAGCCTATGCGTGTGAAGACGAATAACAGAGAGCCTGTGCATTTTTCCACAGAGCCGCCAACGAATAGCGCTGAGAATCTTACGACTTGGACTTTTCACATGGTTGCCGATTGTCATGGGAAGGTAAAGCTGCAAATACGCGTAGACGACAGTGGAAGCGTTTGCATGAATAGCACGGAGGATCAAAGGAATAAGGATTATAACCACATGACCATAAGCACTTTGACGGTAATAAGTCTCTAGAAGGGACTTTATTCCCTGAAATATATGAATCCGCATCGGAAGGAAACCCATTATGCTCACTACTTAGAGGAAAAGATATATGCAGATCCCGGTTGGTTTGATACTGGGATATGGGTTGAAGTTGGGGGCATTGCGCTAATTGTTCTTACTATTGAGATTGCTACGGGGGTGGCCGCAAACGTACGGTTTAGGTTGGTTGATGAGAATGATAAGCCTTTACTTCCTTATAGAACTTCAACTAATAATCAGAGGGTTGCTCATTTCTCGGCGCAGCCATTTACATTTAGCGGTGAGGTACTTTACCCGACTACGTTTCATATGGTGGTCAATTGTAAACATGCTAAGTTACAAATTTACCCCGATGGCGGCAGTAGCAATGGGATGAAAAATGGTAGGGTTACCATAAATGGCACGACGTCGATTTCTGCTGGCATTAACGACGCAGCTTGGAGCCATAAGCCCATTTCCACTATAAGCGTGTTGCCGCTAGTTCCGAATTATCAAGGCGGTGCGAATACTATCTTTACTTATCCCCAGTCGAGGACGCCTCGGGCGCCCGACGACGATAAGCCGCCAGTAATACACAAGGATAAGATTAAGCCTTCATCTTCTTCAGAAGTACCACTCCAATAGCGACGACCAAGATCCAGATGTTATTTCCCACGAACTTCAGCAGTTCTCCGCCGGCCCTAAGTGCCAGGCCAAGAACACTACCAAGCAGCCCAGGCAAGCCGGCTGCCATCTTTTTCCCCAAGTCCGTTAGACCAGAACCCAGTTTTTTCACGCCTGCGCCCGTAGCCTTAAGCGCGGATAGGATAACCCCTACTACGGTGCTAATAGCGACCGCAAATGCCAGCGGAATGCCATACTTCATGAGAGCTCTTTTTACCTTTTCCTTGGTGGTAAGTCCCAACTCCTTTTCCAGGTTTTCCTTTTGCGCCTGTAATTCCGCAACCCTTTCCTGAAGGGTTTCTGATTCCCTTTGGGCTGCTTCCCTTTCCTCTTCGGGACGAGCCTGGTCATTGATTACCTCCTGCTGCCGCTCTATTTGCCCCTCCAGGTCTTCGATGGCCTGATCTCTTTGCCTGATTTGCTCTTCTTTGGTGTTAATTTCGGCAACCAACTGCCGCCGTTCCTCCAAAGAGCCGGCTATGGTGATATGCAAGTTTTTAGCTTCCTCCTTGCTCATGTCCAGGTCTTGCAGGGCAAGATCGAAGGCCTTTTGGGCTTGGTCCCTATCGCGCAGGGCATTGTCTCTTTGTTCTCTCATTTCCATCATTCGCTGATTCTTGTCGTCAAGTTCTCTCTTTTGAGCATCAAGAAGCAGTTGGTTCTGTCTCATGTAATCTGCTTCCCTTTCCTCCAACGTTTCTTGTAGTTCCTCGGCGCGTTTTTCTAACGCAACCTTTTCATTCAGGGTTGCCAACCTTTCTAACGCACTTCGGGTAGCTAGTTGAAAGCCTTTTAATCTCGCCACGTCACCCTAACGTCACCATTTTCGTCAAAAAGGAGCTGTGGTTTTGTCCAGCGGTCTTTGTCAGGAAATCTCAGGTCTTGGACGCTTATGAGGACTTTGTTTCCGCGTTCTGTGAGCCTTACATCGTCAGCCTCAAAGCGGGAATAGCGCTGCGTTAGCTCTTGCGTTGCCCACTCTACGGTTTCTTGTTCGGGTTCCTCATTTATGTTTTGAAGTTCCAAGTACTCAGGAACGGGGCCGCGGTTTTTTGATTGCCACATGCGATTCAAGGCTGCCTTGAAGCTTCTCCACCTACTACCATACTTGCTTGCCAAGGCCATGTCGTAAAGCAAAGGCTTTGCCTCCGCGTTTTTAGTCCATTCATCAAATTCTTCATCGTTAATATCGACTTGACCTTCTTCGGTAAGGGGGTCAAAATCCGTTCCTTCTACTTCCATTATATATGATAAGCTCAAAGTTAAACCCCAACGTATTACCTAAGCAGGTTGGCGGACTAAAGGCAGAACGCACCTTTCACCGGGTCACATTCACGCCCAGCAGCGCAAAACCAGGAGAAACCTTGTACGTAGGCGTACCCCGTCTAACGGATAACCTAGTATTGGTTCCTGGCACCTTGGCTTTAAGGTTTGACCTAGCAATACAACCAGGTACGAAAATAGAAACTTACGTCGTTAATAACGCAGGCCGCAACTTGGTCTCTAAGATGAGGATCAAGTTTGCCGGGGAATCCCTTTTGGACTTAAATAGGTACGACTTATACACCACCTATAAGGACCTATGGTTAACGGCCTTTGACCGCGCACAAAGAATAGAGCAGGGAATTGGCAGCGTTATCTTACGTAAGGTTCGCAGCGACACTAAGACACAACCTACGGATTCTGGTGACGCAACGGCAGTAGCAGACGCCACGAGGATAAAGACCGCCTATGGCATTAAGTATGCTATCCCGCTGGACTTTGAAGTGATTACAAACCATGGCGCGTATTATCCCAGACAGCTATCCGAGTTACAGTTTGAAGTAACCCTAGCGGATACCACAAACATCTTGCAGATGGATGCGTCCGGAACGGCACTTTCTGGGAGCATTCACCCCTATTCCGTTACCAACTTAGAACTGCAGTACGAAACGGTATACAGCGAAGAGCTGGCCCGTAGCGCTGGCATGGAATACAGCTCCGGAAAGGCATTCTTATACGACCACGTAGTGATGTACAAGACGTTCAGCTTCCTGGATAAGACGGACGAGGTTATCAACCAAAGCATTAACCTCCCCCGAAGAAGTCTCACGGGGTTGATGCTGGTATTTGCCAAGCCCTATGAGGCCGGTAAGCGCGACTCCGAAGCCTTTCATAACCCCAACATTACTAACGTGGGGATAAATGTCAACGGCGTTCCAAACAAGGTCTACTCCCAGGGGATAAAGCCTCCAGATATCTATAGGGAGGCAATGCGCAAGTTTGGCGACCAAATTAGCCCTGAGGAATTCTTTAAGGACAAGTATGCGCTGTGGATCGATATGCGCAGGACGAACGATGAAGACCTACATGGCCAGGGTTTACGCCTAGTAAATACGCAGGATGGTATAACATTGGAGATCAAGCGCACCAAGAACACCAGTGCGAGCGACGGCGATAAGATAAACGCGTACGTCTTTGTCGTGTCTGACGCGCAACTGAGCGTAGAAATGAATCAACTAAAGAGCGTCGCCTACTAGTTTCGTGAACAAAGTGAACGAAAAATTAAAATATTCCTTATGTATAATATGCTTCGCGTATTCGAAAACAACAACACCAAACTGCAATGCATAGTGCAAGGCGAAACTTTGTACTTTAAGGCGAAGGAAGTGGCTGCTGCGTTAGATTACGAGAACACCAAAAAGGCTATTAAAGACCACGTCTCTGAAAAGCACAAAAAAAGGTTGAGTGAGTTAAGGGTAACGAATCGTTATGCTTCTACTATTCACCCGCATTCTGTGTACGTAACCGAACCTGGGCTGTATCAATTGATATTCAGTTCGAAGATGCCAAAGGCAGAGGCATTCCAGGATTGGGTATTCGAGGAAGTCCTACCCGCGCTAAGGAAGACTGGTAAGTACGAATTAGACAAGCGCTTTAACAGTCCTAACAAGTTGGTATTCAAAATAGAAAACGAATTCGACCTGCATAAAAAGGTGGTGGATTACATTCGCAAGTATTACCCTCAAATGCTCGTAACGCCCGGCCTAGGCGAACTGTAGGACAGCGACGGCAAGCGCATAAAGTGCTGGCAGAAAGGATATCAACGCGGTCAACCTGATCTGCTCATCCTTAATGCTCACAGGCGGTACCGTGGATTCTGCATCGAGCTGAAGACTCCGAAAGGCAACGGGGTATTGTCTGAGGATCAGCGCCGCCTCTTAGACGGCTACGAGGAAAATGGATTTAAGGTGCTGATAAGCAACGACTACGACGACATCTGCAGAAGCATCACGGAGTATGCGCGAGGAATTCGTCTACCTTGTAGGTGGTGCTGTAAGCGCTTTAGGAACACAGACACTTTAAAGACGCACTTAAAGATATTTCATAGAATATATGATCCAGCAAGTGCATTGGCGTGATTTGATTGAGGGTATTGCATATGAAATAAAAAATTACGTCGTATTTGAGGATTTAAACCGCATGCGGTTACTCCTCAAATACGACGGCGTTGAATATTCTCTCTGGGCGCCTGACAGGGTGCGCTACATACTACAAGGCGAGGAATTCACCCACCTGCGTTCGCACGGCAAGCGGCATGGTAAGTGGGTCTTTGACATCGAAAGAAGGGTTGCCCCGTCTCCTCTATGTGGTTAGGCGCGTTTAAAGTAGCGTCGTCGACAATGAGGGTCGGCGACTCTTTTTTAACGATGCAGTCAGCAGGGGGTTCGCATGTAATACAGTCCATATATTGAAGGGTTATTAGGAATCCTCCTAGGAATGCTGCTGCGTAGGCTATCATATATCCATCCCAGAATGTTAAATGGTGGTTAAGATTTTGTTAAAAAAGGTCGGAAACTATTTCAGAAACCATCTCAGAATGTTAAGCTGAGGTTAAAATATTGTTAAATGGGGTCGGAAACCCTCAAAATGTTAAGCTGAGGTTAATCTTTGTTAAGGCAGTTAAAGATATGTTCCTCTTCTCTTACACATCCACATCTATCGCATTGCTGCCTCCAATATTCCCTGTTAGTCCATGGAACACCTTCTAACATGTCAAAACGGGGTAGCGTCCTACTTATCTTCCTAAAATAGTCTATTCGATTCCTTAGGTAATCATCCTTATGTGTGCAACGACTCATAAGATCCCCGCACTGATAACAATCCACCCCTTCCAAGTCGTATCCCTTTGAAAGGTATTGATACGATCTTTCATGCTTTTCCTCGTGAGTTTGAAGCCGCTGACGACTACTTAAAACCTTTCCACAGTAACTACACTCCGTCGTTTTACGACAAATACCCTTACTTACGTGTTGTTGCATCTTTTGAACGGTGCTGAACTCCTTATTACAATCCTTGCAAGCCTTGCTGACTAACTTCTTTGTACAAACCCCATGGTAAACGTGGTATTTTAACCTTTGCTTTGTACTAAAAACCTTCTTACAGACTAAGCAGTCCATATATGCTTAACAATATCTTAACCTATATTTAACATTTTAAGGCACCTTTCTTAGGAGTTTCCGACCCCATTTAACAATATCTTAACCTATATTTAACATTTTATGGTGGATATCTCATAAAGTCCTTAACGGACTCCTTAGCCCATGAGGCCATCGTTAACAGCGCACCAAACCTTTCCGCGCGCTTCAGACCACACATTTCATCGTACAACTCCTGCACGCGCTCTTTTAATCGATTGATCTCCTCCCTTTGCATTTCAATGGTGTCTCTCTTATCTTTTACGTCGTTAACGATTCTCTGCACTGCTTCCGTAGGCTCCATATATATGAACCCAGATCACATGCCTTGTAACGCTCTGATAGTAGGACCCACCGGCTGCGGAAAGACCCAGTTCGTGGTAGAGCAGCTATTAGGACCCTTTAGATAACGTTTCGACTACATAGTGCTGCTTTGTCCCACCTACGTGAACAACCGCACCTGGACGGGCATAGGAGTGAAAGATGACGACTTCTTTGTAGATATCTTAGACCCTAACGAGTTATCTGGACATCTTAAGTTTTGGCACAAACAATTCCCTAAAGATACGCAAACCTTGCTCATATTGGATGACATCGCCTGCGGGGACGACGTAAAAAGGCGCACTTCCGAATTAGTGAAGCTCGCCTTTAGCGGCAGGCATGACAATATTAGCGTTTGGTTGCTCTCGCAGCAGCTTACCAGTGTCTCTAAGCCTTTTAGGGAAAACATAGGATCTCTCGTAGTATTTTATACTCCGAGCAAGTCTGACCTGGAAACCATCTTAAGCGACTATGGCGGTGAAATATCCATGGAACAGTTGCGCGAATACATGCGCCACTTAAAGACGCACCAACATTCCAAGATGATCTTCTCTTTGAGGTTTCCGTATTCCATTAACATATATGGAGATTGAGCAGTTGATAGATGAAGTTCCCACACAGTTAGACGAAAGTAACCTCAAGGAACAACTTAACATCCTTGTGTCTTCTGGGAAGTGCAAAGAAATGATAGGCAAGGAACTTACCCATGAGCAGGTTAATAAGTTGTCGGAAGAGGAGGTTAAGAAGTTCCATAAGAGGTACGAGGCCGCCCTTGCAAGTAAGACAACGGACGCCGTAGCAGATTCCGCCATTAAGTTCGCGACTAAATTACTTGGACTTGCGCTGCCCATAGACGACGTGGAGCAACTACGGAAGGACATTAGCGAGGACTATGTCATCGCCCAATAACTTAAAATAACCTGCGGGTGGTTGTCTTTGAAGTGCGGTAAGTTAATGGCAGTCGCCTCTGCGGCACTTCACGTAGCTCAGCATGTCGACTTGAAGGAACTTACGACGTCTTGGAAGGACTTTAAGAAGGACAGGGACGTTGAAAAGGTCTTCCAGGCAGCACTTGCTGAGGTACCTGATCAAGTCGCCTCAAGTACTTAGTCAAGTCGTCCTCAGGAATTACCCAGGTCGCCTCAAGTACTTAGTCAAGTCGTCCTCAGGAATTACCCAGGTCGCCTCAAGTACTTAGTCAAGTCCTATTAAGTTACTTATCAAGTCCTTCAAGTCCTTAGATATAAATGAGTGAAGCTGAATCAAAGGCGGAGGAACCCGAGCAGAAGATTACCAAGGCTAAATCTCCAGGCAGAGTCGCTGCCGGAAAGAAGCTCGCAGAGATGAATAAGAAGAACAAAGCAAAGAAAGAGGAAAAGGTGGAAGAGAAAGAAGAGGAATCCTCCATCAATCCGGGCTACGTCATTGGCGCGTTGGGAGTCATCATAGCAGCAGGTAGCCTTTACTTACAATGGAAGGCAGCAAAGCCAAAGGTAGAACCTGTGCATGTGACGCAGGAGCCACCTAAGAGAAGCAAAATACCCGTGATGGAATAACCTTCTCGCTTTGTAATATAATGTCAACCGCGTTATTGAAAACTGTTGAAGAGGCAGCTATCATTACTTCCATCGTTGCGGGTATTGGTTGGGTAGGTAAGAAAGTGCTCAAAGAAGACTTTACTGAAGACCCAAGCAAGAGCTTCGCTAATTTTGCTAAGATGACCGCTGCCGTAGGCGGGGCTATCATTGTAAAGGATTACCTACGGAAGGAAAAGTACATCCCTAATGTATAGATGGCTGCGATAGGAGGTGCATTAATTGCTGCTTTAGCATTCACCGGCGCCAGTTACGCAGGTAAGTACATAGAAAAAGCGGTAACTGGTGGAAGTAGTCTCGAAGCCGAAAAGAAGAGACACGACTTAGCGCTGGAAAAGTATCAAAGGGACGTGGCAGCTTGGAATGAAAAAAGACAAGCTTACAGGGATTGGTTGGACAAGAACTACCAAGACAAAATGCAGGCGGATAAGAACTTCGAAAACACAGACTACGCCTTTAAACTCTATGCGCAAGCACACCCCGCGGCATCGACGGGGTTGAGAAAGCCCCAGTTCAAGAATTACTACCAGCCTTCTAAGAAACAAAAAGAGAATGAATTGGTCTTTGTAGGAGTCGCAGGTCTGGCAGGAGGCGTAGCTTTGGCGTATTTTGCTTGACGCGAAGCATGAGCGTCTAATATATAATGATCGTCTTTTTGGAAAGCGACAAGAATGACTTTACCACTTACTTAAATCCTCCCATCAAAGCCTGTAAGGTTCGGCTGGTTAGTTGCTCTTTGTACAATTCTTGGTATAATTTAGTCAATGCCTTGGTCACTGAGCATAAAGGCGGCTGCAATTATCAAGGCGTAATGCTGCCCGATGGACATTACACGCCAATCACCCTTGCTAAGGAGCTCGCCAAGCGCGGTTATACTCTCACCACGGGATTACCGCACGAAATGACCCTCAAACATAATATGCCAAACTATTCAGTAACTTTTGGAAAGTTTGACCCATTGGGGTCTTTATTATGTGCCTCGTGCAAAACAATTACCGACACGGCCATACCTGTGAAATGGAAAGTCGCATCCTCTTATGAAGTCTATTGCGACTTGGTCCATAGTTACAACAATGGAGAAAAGTCTTCTCTTATGTCCAAGTTTTTGCCCAAAGGTAATCCATTTGACCCAGTAGAATACACTCCCATTTCTTTGAGCTATGACTTGTCTAATTTGGTAGAAAGCATAAACATCACCATTAAAGTGGACGGAGAGACGGTGGATTTCAACGGACGCAAGATCAATCTTGTTTTGGAATTCATATAATGGGCCGCGTAGAGGACAAACTCAAAAGGATTTACTATGGGCCTGAGGGCTATTGGAGAGGAGCGTCAGCTATCAAGAAACTCAGGGTATCAGAAGAAACGGCTAAGAACTGGTTGAAAAAACAAACCCTCTGGCAGGTCTATGTTCCCGTGCCCAAGTACATTCCCAGGCCCAGCTTCACCGTAAATACCCCCAATGAAGTTCATCAGGCGGATTTGCTTTTCTTACCGCACGATAAGGTGAGAAGAAAGACCTATAGATACGCTTTGACCGTAGTTGATATCGCAAGCAGATACAAGGACGCCGAACCCATAACCAGCAAGGATTCTGGGGAAGTCGCAGAAGCCCTAGGTAGGATTTATAAGCGCGTTTTGAAATGGCCTAAGCTGCTGCAAGTGGATGCGGGGACAGAGTTCATGGGCGTGGTTACTAAGACCCTGAAAGACCACAGCACTAAAATTAGGAGAGCCGAAGCTGAGTACCACAGGGGTCAGAGCATCATCAAAAGATTTAATAAGACCCTGGCCGAGCGTTTCTTTGGGTACCAGTATTGGAAAGAGCTGGAAGATCCCTCCAAACGCAACATGGAATGGACTCAGAGGCTCCCCCAGGTCGTCGCGGCTTTGAACAACGAGGCGGCCAGGGCTACGGGAATGAAACCCAGGGATGCCATAAAAAAGAAACACGTGGAACACAAGTCCTACGTCAGAAGTTCGAGGGCGGTCTTCCCCCAGGAAAAGAAATTAGGTGATGTCACGGTTCGATATCTCTATGAGCCGGGTGAATTAGAAGGAGGATCCAAAAGAGCTACGGATCCTAATTGGTCTTTGGAAACTTACCAGATCCGAAGTGCGCTAGCTAAGAAGGGTCAGCCCATCTTGTATTATCTTCATGATGGTCCCACTCGTGGGTTCGTCAAAGAAGAACTGCTTATCGTGTGATGTCCGAATGCTATCGTATGAATACCATCATCACACATCCATCTCTTACCATCAAATGCTGACAGTGACACCTTCTCCTGCGTAACGTTGTGTATTTGATGTCCGTAGCTGCGCAGGCTGTTCATTTTATGTCGCTGTTTCTTACGCGTACGCAGGACCTTCAAGTAGGACTCGTGCGTAATGTCCTTCTTAACCACGTATTTTTTTACGCCTTTAGCTTTCTTTTCTACACCGTCCATTTTGAGAACGCTGTACATCTTGGGTTTCAGGCCCACGTATTCCACGATGGGTTTTCCTTTCATCTCATCCTTCATTTTCCCGATTACTTTCTTGTTTTTAGGGGAGTAAAGAAAGTGGTCGCGTGGGTAATCGCTGGTGTCGTATTCATCGATGTCGGGAACACAGTCTTCGTAAATGTCTTCCGTCTGCACCTCTAGTATCAAGGAATCGGTGTCGGTGTATAAGAGGCGGCACTTATCACCGTATTTCGGTTTTAGCTTGTCGTAGTAAAACTCATACATGAGCAGCTTTGATAGGTCTAACACTGTAAACCCCGTGTATACGGGTTTATTCAGGAATAGATTCGCTTTCTTCATGTGAATCACGTAGAAGTTTAACATTTCTACGTATCTAACGAATCCAGGCTGTGACACGTATGCTTCTGCTTCCTCTCTGGTGCTGGCTATCTTTATGCTTACGCGCTTGCGGATGTTCTCCATTGTCTTACCAAATACGCTATTGTTCATTAGTTTAAACAGGTTCTTTTCGAAGTCATTCTTTGCCTGCGTACGCTTTTGTGTGTTAAAGTCAATGTAGGAGCGCATCCATGGTTCCTGCGTGAACTTCAAAACGCGGTGGATCTTCTTCACGCGTAAGCCGTGGCGCACATAGAACTGCAGGTTGCGGTAATGCACCACGTACTTTCGCTTGTCCATCAGGTTCATCGTTAGCTTCCTGTAGGGCTTGTAGCCAGGGCACATTTCCCTCTGCAGCGGACTCAGCTGCTTAAATGGTATTTCTATTGCTTCTGGTGCTAATGGGAACTCATCGTGCGCGTCGTGCAAGTGCTCTGGGTATTCCAAATCAACCTCCAGCACGTAACCTTTGTCGTCTTCTTTACCTACGTTTAGGTAAAACTCTATGGGCTTTATGTTATCCCATTCGAAGTCGCGTACAGGTAAGTACTGCGACATTGCCCAACCGTAGAGGTTGTTTGCGTCTAAGTAGAAGATGTATGTGGTTGGCTTCTCCGGGTCGTACTCCACCGTGGGATTGTTCGCTTTTGCGTATCGTCTGCTGGGTCCGCAAACACCGCCGCGGATACCGTCTTCCATAAAGCGGTACATGTCGTATTCCGTTAGGAGATCCAGTTGCGCGTTTGTCTTCTTTAGCAGCGCACTCCAACTAAGCCCAGGAGCCGTGTAGAAGTTCGCTGGATCCAACCCGTAGTATTCCATTGCCATCTTTCGAAAGCTTTGGAAAACATCTGCGAGCAGCACTACGTCTGAACGTAGGTAGATGTCGTGGTATTCTCCCATATTCTCACAGGAGTACTTTTCCCACACATCTAACGCATGCTGGTACTCCTCGTCCTTTATACCAGACTCGTTTAGGGTGCTGTAGAATCTCTCTTTGGGTGGTAGGGGTTCTTTGAATCGATCCCAGGAGTCCATGTATTCGTATGGGTAGAGTCCTTTCCTTTCCGCGCCGTATTGACTGGAAATGGGGAACTCCGTGTTATACCTTACTAAGTTTGCTAAGGAGTCCGCCATGAACTGCTGCGAATCTAAGAACTTTAGCTTGCCTACGGTTACGGACATGTACCTTTCTTTGTTGTTGGGTATGCACTTTACTTCGGAGCCGTCTGTTCCTTGTAAGAGTAAGTGACTGTCGTAACCCCTTAAATTGTGAAAGAATACGGGTATTTCCATTTCTGGATCTACTTTGAAGTTTATATTACATTTCCAATGAGCCGCACCTCTGTATTTACCCGTGATGTGGCAGTGATCTCTAACCTTATCCACATAGAAATCCTCAACGAATGCTTTATGACAATGAATGCAGTGGGTGGAAGGCTTGTTGGGCTTTTCCCCCTTCCTTGCATACCTGCCACATTTGAAATGAGCTTCTCCTAGATACTTTCCATCTTCGTCCCACGCTTTCTTGGCTCGTCTTCCAAACTGGAGAAGCGTATGTTGGCAAATGTGGCATTTCTTTGCCTTGGTAAAAGCCTCCTGGTTCTCTTTGGTAAATACCATCTTCTTTGGGCGTCTTAATTGTTCTCTTATCTCTTCCTCCTCTTCTCGCAATGCTTCTAGAAACTCATTAGCTGCGTTCTTACCTCGGTAAATCACAGGAGGGTTGTCCTTACCATCTGATCTGACTACTATGTAACCAAAGGAGCAGATCTCGTGTAATCCCACCTTATTCGTGGCACCACTTTTCTGCTCTTCCTTAGTTATCAACGCTTCAAAGTCTGCATATATCACGTAAGGCACCTGCATCTGCTTTTGATGGTCTGAGTACGATAGGTTCTTATCTGTGGGCATCTGGATCCGTTGCGCCACTTCTTCGACTCCGCGACATATTTCGTCGTGATCCTTTAGAGCTTTAACGCTGGTAAAGGATAACAAACAACAGTCGCAGAAGTATTTCTTGCCTTTGTGTTTGGTGTGTCTGTAAAATAGTCTGCTAACATGTTTGACCCACGAATAATGTCCGCCGTGGTAGAAGAGGTGTATTCGTTCTCCTTTACTCTTTGACAGCACTAGTGGCACTATCGTTTGGTCTCTGACTCCGTAAACGTTAATGGCTAGGTCATTTTCCTGCTCGAATATCGGTATGTCTATCAACTGCCTTGGGAACTCCACGCCGTCCCACTCCAAATCGTCTGTTGGGTACTTGCTTGGTCTACATGGATCCTTATCTACTGGATACAGTGCGGATCGTATTGCCCACATAAAGCAGCGGTTGTCGTCATTCTTTACGTTCACTATGGCTTTCTTCCTTTCTACCCACGTTGGCAGGGGCACGTAACTTCCTCCTCGTATTGGCACGTACCTTGCCATGCTAACCTCCATACCTTCTACCTCCTCCACTGTCCAACCTGATCCTTCTTTCGTGTAGTTAGACAGCGACTCCATTATTGCTTCTAAAGCTTCGCTGAGTGACCTATCCAGATTCGTGGACTCTAATATAACCAGTGACTTTGATCGCAGCATTGCTGTAGTCGTTACCTCATCTTTTGACAAACTTACTTCTACCATTATGCTTGCTTTCAACGCTCCTAATTCTTCTATACCTTTTCGAAGCGTTCTCTTGACCTTCCTTTCTGACTGACGCCAAAACTGTCTAACGTCAATCTCACCGTTACCGGATATTGACACCGTTTCGAAATTGCTTTGGGATTCCATCTATATAATAGGAAATATCTTATTCCTAATTCCAGACCCTTTTCAGATCGTCGTAGTCATACTCACAATCCTGACAATGCCAAAACAATTTAACCTTAGTCTCAAACTTCTTACCACATCCACAATTATAGCTGCTCATACATTTCGACTTCATCTTCAAATGCTTCTTCAAGTCCACTTCTTTCTTAAAAGTTCTCTTACAATCTTCGCACTCCATATATAGACTAACATATTTAACTACATAGACACGGGATGCGGGTAATCGCGGTACGAATCGAGGAATTCACTTTAGACGGGTAATCCTCCGGTGGTCGTTGCGCTGGAACCCCCATCCCCTATACTACTCTGGCCCTACCGAGTTTCACTTCGTTGATCGGACGAGAACCATTTTTTCTCGTTTTTATGGGCGTAGACACATATGTAACTTCAAAACTGTAGCGACTGTACCGTAACGCGTTTTGATCGACAAGAATGAAATTGAAAGATAAAGAAAAGCTCGAAATGTAGGGAAGAAAAGATAGAAAAGTAGTTGAAAAGAATAGGATAAAAGAATGCAATTTTAAAATGAAAGTCTACAGCACCTGTAAAAAGTTAGAGATTTTCGCAACTATAGGACATGAACAATTCAGATTTCCTCTAAGACTCAAAACTCGATTAAAAAAAGCAATTTGTAGTCTTTACTTCTTGATTCATTCAAATTCTTTAAGGTCTGAACAGAAGCAACAAAATTTGTCTATACATACACACATCTTATGTGACACTTCACACATTAATAACAATAATAATAATAATAATAATAATAATAATGATAATAATAATAATTGCTTTATTAACATTTCCACGTAGTGGCTCTTCTATGCTAACATATAAAACACATTACATCATTTCAGTTCTTACAGCACCAGTTATTCCAAGGCGGTCACGCCCAAAAGGCTCGTCAATTTTGAAAAAATTCAAAACATCACTCGTACCCATAAATTCCGAATTGTACTCGAGATCGTGCAATTTCCTATGCTTATCGTGATCTGACTTCTTTCTTCCGTGAAGTTTTAGAAGTTTTTCTTTATACGGATTATTAGTTAAAGCATGCGCAGCTATAGAGGTTGCTCCCCAAAAAGAAAACTATGTAATCCGTATAGTTTTTTATCATAACCTAACTAGAAAGGTTATTTAAAAAGAAATCTCTATAACTAGTATATGATAACTTCCTTTATTATATATATAACGAGAATTCCATAGCGTAAAGCCTATGAACATAAATCTACATTTTCATGTGAAAAGCAGTAATATGTCCAATCAGCGTTGCGTATAGCATTTTTCACATGTGAAAAATATAACCAATCAGAATCGTCGATATATTCCTCAGTCAATCAAAAAGCGAGAAATAACATCTTACTGGCTTCCTGCTGGTCAGAGGAAAAAGCTGTTGTTTTTGAAAGTTGACGGGATGTTTTCTGTCTAGTTTTTGCGAATTTGTCCAGGAAAAGCAACAGCAAAAACCTTAAACAAAGAAGAAGATAACCTTTGCTGTAAGGGTATTTGAACCCAGAAAAAAAAACAGAGAAAGACGTCTAAATAATATCGAAACGAACGAGCTAGTGGTTTCTACTTCTCGCCGAAGATGGAGGTTTAAAGTTAAAAACTGTGCCGTCCTTGAAGACTTTATCTAAAAATGAGTGTTGATGCATTAATCCTATGGTTTTAGAAAACCTGGAGATTGACTGGCGAAGAAACGAAAAAGCAGAAGGCATTTTCTTTTCTTACAATTTTCTTCCCAAAGATTCAACAGTTTGGCTTCAGCTTTCAAAAGTTGTAGGCTTGATGTTTTTCTTTTCTTTTTTGATATGATTCAAATACTTTATATAACGATAGTCTTTACCTTCAAAGGTCTAGCTTCATTTTGTCTTACTAAGTCTTTGACTACAGTATATTAAAAAAAATATGGTGTTTTTGTTTGTATAAGATGGTGTTTTTTTGGAGTTTACAATTTTTTATGCTAAAAAATTCTCGTTATATATATAATAAACAGATAACACCATAGAAAGTGCTTTGTACGGGATTATATTCACTCGTTTGTATAAAACACTCACTCGCTTGTACCTCGCGCGTTCGTGCTTTACACAACTCGTGAGTATAATCCCGTACGTCGCACTTTCCATGAAATAATCTCTATATATCACCTAACCTCACTTGTTCTGTCTATTTTTTCTACTTACGTTCAGGAACGCGACAATTTTGCAGCATCAAATTATAAGATACTGCAATTTTGTAAATTTGGCCCTGGATGCCTCGTTTTCAACCGGCCGTGCGCCGTTTTGAATTTAGGTGTATTTATTCGAAGAACTCATAAAAATTACATTTATGAAAATATATTATTCAGAGCTTTGATCTAGTACTATATTAGCTAAATTCAAATATCCTATTAACAAATTAAAGGGACAAGTTTGAAGGCTCGACCTCGCGATAAATAAAGAAGAACTGCAAGAAAAGAAAAACAGAGCAAGAAAAACTGAAGTACAGTAATTGACTTCTCAACTGCAAGACTTCGACTTCGTTGCAGTGAGCTGGCCGGCGGGGGGGGGGGGGGGGGGGGGGGGGGCGAGTATTGTAGTGAGCCAAACTTGAGCTCAAGCAAATACGCTATGATTTTTAAAATATATTTTACATTTAAATGTGCAAAAAGGTAGACCAGTTAGTAGTATTTTTAGTTTTATCGGAATGCTTGCAATTTTCACCGATTTTTTACCAATGATTGACGTCACCAGCGTGCTCCATACGAGTGCAGTCCATACATCTTTTCTTCAAGTTAACGGATTTTGTCATGATTACACTCGTAGAAGAGAACATTGTTGTCATAACTGCTCTCGGTGAGCAATTGAATAACGCACTATAATCTTTTAGTTGTTGCTCTACGGCGAACTGCATAGACATGACCCTCCCAATTAGTAGAACCCCAAAAAGATTGGGTGTTACTTCCGTGTACAATGACTTCTTGTCCTTTACAACGTTTGAATCCGAGTATAGCGTGTTCATAGTACCTCCACAACAATGCCCAAAACACAGCCGATAGGTAATCTAGGACAACTAAAGTACCAATGGCGGCCTCTTTCTCAATATACTTCAATGTTTTTGAAACAAGTTCATTAAGAGGAACAACAAGACAATTCCCATGCTTCCACGACTGCAAAAACGGAAGTATCGGGATTCCAAAACCGTGAATAATACTTTCCCACTTTCTTGTCATAGTACGTTGCAAAACAATCTAGAGTGAAGTGACCACATAAACGGTCTAAAGTTTGAAAAACGTCCGATTTCAACTGCCAATCGTCGGTCTCTAACATCTTGCTGAACGCATTAGCCCTCTGATTCATAATTCTTTGAATCCATTCAATCGATAAGTGAATATTGGGCATATCACGTGGGCATATCCTTTTGGACGAGAATAGCACCACAACTTGACTGACTTGGGTCAGAATTAATGGTAAGATTAGAAGCTAGTAATAGAAAACAATCTTTGAAATTACGCTTGAAAACATTAGATAGCCATAATTCTAACTCGGATAGTCAATAAGTATCCAACTGGAACTTGTATTCCCAACTAGAAGCTGCGATTTTATTGATTTGACAATGTCTCGTTAAAATTTGGGTGAGTTGACTGACAAGGGGTTTAGAGAAATAACAGAGCCCGTAACAGCTCTGCGCTAGTTCTCTAGGGGTCTGACCACTTTAGTTAAAATATAAGGAGCAGAACTTGAAGACGGAATGGAAGTACGGTGTAGGCAAAATATCGAGCAAAACCGTCCGCGAAAGACATTTTTGATGTGAAGGAAAAATGTCAATATGGTGATACCCGCTCTTCGTATCGAACTTGAAAGCGAAACATCCATCCATACATACATACATAACTTTATTTGGTAAAGCAGGTCAATAATAGGCAGCATGCAGCTAATGTGGACCTACTAATAATAAACTACAATGTATATAGATAATAAATATCTGATTAAATGACTAAATAAAATAAACACATACACCTAATTGAAAAAATCTAGTCAGTTTCGAGAATTTCATATCATCGAAGCTAAGACCGAAAAGGATTTTGGGGACTCCGAAATGTGTATGATATTTGCATATATGACATGTAAAAATGCACAGTAGAGCAAAGTCGGTTAGACCTAGACCTAGATTAACAACATGCCAAAGCCATGATGCATAAAATGTGCACAGGAAGGGACAACTGCAATACGCATGAAATTAGCATAAGTGTTTGTCTTCCCATGCTCCCCTTCGGACTTAGCTTTGATGATATAACCTTTTTTGAATGTATATACACGTAAAGTAATCAACGATAACAATAATCAGGATTCTTGTTAAAATTAAGGAGTTAGCTTTTTCAAACTTACTGATTCTAATATCATCTTTTTGAATGTTTGAATTGGTATTTTTTTTAAAGCTATTGGATCGGAAAAACATAGAATTTTAGAATCATAAAATACCTTATAAGTGATAATTAAGAGGCGAAATTTATAAAAAATGTAAGCGTTATCCACTTTACAATAGTTAGGATATCCTCATCCTTCATGCCTTTTGGCAGCTTATGTATTATTCTAGCAGGTCTAATGTGAATTAATTCCCATTCCTTGAAGTTTGAGCCCGATAACCAGAAACCAAACCATAATCAATACTCAGTGGATATAAAGGATACTAAAGCCTGGTTCACACGAGCAACGCAAACGCAAATGCAAGCGCAAGCGCAAACGCAAACGCAAGAAAACTACATGTGAACTACAGTAACGCAAACGCAAACGCAAACGCAAACGCAAACGCAAACGCAAACGCAAACGCAAACGCAAACGCAAACGCAAACGCAAGGAATGGAAAATTTTCCATTTTCTTGTGCTTGCGTTTGCGTTTGCGTTTTTAACGTGTGAACCGGAGAAAACGCAAACGCAAGCACAAACGCAAGACGTTGTTCACACGAGCAACGCAAACGCAAACGCAAGGAAAATACGTGTGAACTATAAGCAATCACTACTGCACATGCGTATCTTAATTTACTTGCATTTGCGTTGTTCGTGTGAACATTGCTTGCGTTTGCGTTTGCGTTGCTCGTGTGAACCAGGCTTAACTGTTTTAAAATAAATTGACTTTAAGATGCATTTAGGGGAAAAAAACTTATACGTCTCAACACTTTAACTTTAGTATTAAACGATAGAAAATATGATTTACTGTGTTGAGACAAACATAATTTGTCAACGGTGCTCTGCAATCAACCAGGTCATGGGTTCGATTCCCGGTGAAGTTTGAAATCATTTTTTCAAGTCTTTCTTTACAGCGTTCGCTTAGATCGCTCATTCACTGTGATGATCAACATATCTATCATTATTTCACCACAGTTCTAACCATTCAATATTCACAATCAACCACCTTATATATGTTGACTGGCTTAAAATGTCCAACCTTTCACTCGACTTCTGGATTGGAAAGTTTAAACAAGAAGTTTCTGATGAATAATGCTTTCTTTTTTTTCTTCTTCTCCCATTTAGAAAGCAGTTATCGTTGAATATTGTATTTATCAGTTTGACTTATGGTCTGTGGGAAATCGCTACGACTTTTTTAACTAAAGTGAGTAAAGATTAAAGGGTTTTGTGATGTCACCCAATTTGACATCATCTTGAATTTTAAAATACTCTTAAATATTGTGGAAGGAGTGACTTTTGCGAGCATAATTCTTACTTAGCACTAAAGCAATGTTGCCGTTCAAAAACATCTGGAAAAATCTTACATCTTGAAATTCACGTGACGTCATAATAACGTTAGCATTATTTCTTGGCTTAACTATAGCGCTTGGGCTTCTGAAAACTCAGAAGCCTAAAAAAACTACGATTTTAGATCATTACTAGTATAGTTTATGTAGATATTTTGGTGTGACTTTGTTATGAATTCCAAATGATGAATGAAGCGATAGTTTTTATCAATGCTTTTCAAATCTTTTGGCGGGAAAACTATAAAATTTAAATTTCTATACCTTCTGACTGCCTTGACCAATCAGGATACGGTTTTCAAAACCGTGTTCATTATCTCAAAAAGCGTCTAAAAACGCATATTTCACGAAGCATGAATCACGTTCAGTTGTATGAAAACCATTGGAAAGTGATGTTAAGACGTCGTTATGACGTCATATCCGTATTTATTTAAATCGGTCTGGTCAACCCTGATATTTTTGCCAAGTTTGATGAATATCTGACTTGTAATTTAGAAACTACCGCAACCATGCCGATTTTGAGGTCATTTGTGCTCGACGTAGACACCTGGAGTCAAAACATCGACAAAGATGCTGGATAAGACTAACATGAAGTAAGTGTGTATGAGTATATTTCGTAATAATTAAATATTTAGCTTGTCGGAGAGAGAAACTATTATGCACGCTAAATTAAGAAATAAATAAAAAGAGCTTTTGGATAACGGATGGCAAAGACTTGAGTGGATACTAAATAGTATCCACAAATAACGAAAATAATCGACAAATTGCCTAGTACACTGCGTTGCTTTGTTGCTTTTAATGTCGACCACAAAAAGGTTTTCGACTTCGTCGAAATTTCTAGTCTGTGGAGGGCCTTAAGCGAAAAATGATTACTCGTCATAACATACTTTTTCTTGCTTTAGTTTTGCAGGTTTGCGCAGAATCCTAGATGCCAAGATGGAAAGCGTTCATGCAGCTGGCGTAACTAACAAAAACGGCGAGAAGGATCCGGTGACGGACCAAGCGGAGGTGGCTGTCGGGATTATTAGTTGACCAGAAAGCTTAAGTTTTGCTAAATACTATGTATTTTCATAAATGGAAAACTTTTCGTTCTACGTTCACAAGAACATAGAATACTCATGCTTAGTGATGTTAAAATTGTTGACTAAAGAGTCATCTTGTACATTTGTTCGAATACTTTCCATGGAGGAATTTTGGATATGAAGAAAAAATGTTTGTCATAAGTCGGATCGAAACGAATGGTGTGAACGTTAAGCAGTATAACTGTATAACCAAGCCATTTAATGCTCAAGTTGAAGAGAAACGTATTAGGAGACGAAGTGGTCATGTGAGTAACGAAATTTTGGAGTATGAAAAAAGCAGCAAAGAACAGGAGTTAAAAGTGTCCACTTTTTGAATTCGCCAGTTAAAGCAATGAAGAATATTTCTGAGATAAAATATGAATCGAAAAAAGAGAACCGTTCCCTGGTTAAGCAGACTAGCACTTCGAGTAATGGTAATACTGTACAGATGAGAATATGTGGACCGCATAGCACTTATGAAATACATGAAGATATAGATATATAGATAAGTTATAGTGCTTGGGAACGAGGTTATTCCGGGCGAAAGCCCTTGGAATTAAATTCGGAAAAATTCATTTCCAGTAATACTGTACAGTTGCCCAATTTTAATGTTGCTGAATTACGCTCTTTGCTTATGATTATGTAAGAGAGATCCCGTAACTCTTGAATGCACCAAGGCATTGGAGTTATGCATCAGATTGGCCTAAAAACATTAATAAAACCTTTAAGTCAATAAGTCCCTTTACGGTTTAAGGATGACCGGGAGTCCTTGGACCGAATCGGGATAAAGCCCGAGAGGAAGTTGATTTTCACCTTACATGTACTTCATTTTCCTTCTGAAAAATACTCCAGGTTAGAAGCATTTTACAGCGAATCAATAATTTTTTTCGAAAAATATACATAGTATATCACCTCTCGAGTTCACTCTGGGGGTCAATTTATTCATTTCGAATACTGGAAGAAGTTTTTATTTCGATGAATCGATGGGTATAATTTTCGATTCAGGCTTCCTGTGGTACTATACTAGAACGTAAACAAATGTTACATGGTAAAGATTCACGCCAGAATGTTTTTTATCCAAAAACAGGAAAAAATTATGTTTCTCGATATGTTTTGGGGCAAAGAAAAAGCAAAAACTTGAACCAAAAAGAATAAGCAATGATGAAAAGGTAAATTATACACCGTGAAAAGGATGAAAAAACTTACTGACGTTTCGGACGGTAATCCTTCGGACGAAGGAAGGACTAGCGTCCGAAACGTCAGTAAGTTTTTTCATCTTTTTCACCGTTGTATAATTTACCTTTTCATCATTACTGTTTCATTAGAAACACCGACGCAGCTCAGTAGTATAGGGGATGGGGGTTCCAGCGCAACGACCACCGGAGGATTACCCGTCTAAAGTGAATTCCTCGATTCGTACCGCGATTACCCGCATCCCGTGTTTATGTAGTTAAATATGTTAGTCTATATATGGAGTGCGAAGAATGTAAGAGAACTTTTAAGAAAGAAGTGGACTTAAAGAAGCATTTGAAGATGAAGTCGAAATGTATGAGCAGCTATAATTGTGGATGTGGTAAGAAGTTTGAGACTAAGGTTAAATTGTTTTGGCATTGTCAGGATTGTGAGTATGACTACGACGATCTGAAAAGGGTCTGGAATTAGGTATAAAATATTTCCTATTATATAGATGGAATCCCAAAGCAATTTCGAAACGGTGTCAATATCCGGTAACGGTGAGATTGACGTTAGACAGTTTTGGCGTCAGTCAGAAAGGAAGGTCAAGAGAACGCTTCGAAAAGGTATAGAAGAATTAGGAGCGTTGAAAGCAAGCATAATGGTAGAAGTAAGTTTGTCAAAAGATGAGGTAACGACTACAGCAATGCTGCGATCAAAGTCACTGGTTATATTAGAGTCCACGAATCTGGATAGGTCACTCAGCGAAGCTTTAGAAGCAATAATGGAGTCGCTGTCTAACTACACGAAAGAAGGATCAGGTTGGACAGTGGAGGAGGTAGAAGGTATGGAGGTTAGCATGGCAAGGTACGTGCCAATACGAGGAGGAAGTTACGTGCCCCTGCCAACGTGGGTAGAAAGGAAGAAAGCCATAGTGAACGTAAAGAATGACGACAACCGCTGCTTTATGTGGGCAATACGATCCGCACTGTATCCAGTAGATAAGGATCCATGTAGACCAAGCAAGTACCCAACAGATGATTTGGAGTGGGATGGCGTGGAGTTCCCAAGGCAGTTGATAGACATACCGATATTCGAGCAGGAAAATGACCTAGCCATTAACGTTTACGGAGTCAGAGACCAAACGATAGTGCCACTAGTGCTGTCAAAGAGTAAAGGAGAACGAATACACCTCTTCTACCACGGCGGACATTATTCGTGGGTCAAACATGTTAGCAGACTATTTTACAGACACACCAAACACAAAGGCAAGAAATACTCCTGCGACTGTTGTTTGTTATCCTTTACCAGCGTTAAAGCTTTAAAGGATCACGACGAAATATGTCGCGGAGTCGAAGAAGTGGCGCAACGGATCCAGATGCCCACAGATAAGAACCTATCGTACTCAGACCATCAAAAGCAGATGCAGGTGCCTTACGTGATATATGCAGACTTTGAAGCGTTGATAACTAAGGAAGAGCAGAAAAGTGGTGCCACGAATAAGGTGGGATTACACGAGATCTGCTCCTTTGGTTACATAGTAGTCAGATCAGATGGTAAGGACAACCCTCCTGTGATTTACCGAGGTAAGAACGCAGCTAATGAGTTTCTAGAAGCATTGCGAGAAGAGGAGGAAGAGATAAGAGAACAATTAAGACGCCCAAAGAAGATGGTATTTACCAAAGAGAACCAGGAGGCTTTTACCAAGGCAAAGAAATGCCACATTTGCCAACATACGCTTCTCCAGTTTGGAAGACGAGCCAAGAAAGCGTGGGACGAAGATGGAAAGTATCTAGGAGAAGCTCATTTCAAATGTGGCAGGTATGCAAGGAAGGGGGAAAAGCCCAACAAGCCTTCCACCCACTGCATTCATTGTCATAAAGCATTCGTTGAGGATTTCTATGTGGATAAGGTTAGAGATCACTGCCACATCACGGGTAAATACAGAGGTGCGGCTCATTGGAAATGTAATATAAACTTCAAAGTAGATCCAGAAATGGAAATACCCGTATTCTTTCACAATTTAAGGGGTTACGACAGTCACTTACTCTTACAAGGAACAGACGGCTCCGAAGTAAAGTGCATACCCAACAACAAAGAAAGGTACATGTCCGTAACCGTAGGCAAGCTAAAGTTCTTAGATTCGCAGCAGTTCATGGCGGACTCCTTAGCAAACTTAGTAAGGTATAACACGGAGTTCCCCATTTCCAGTCAATACGGCGCGGAAAGGAAAGGACTCTACCCATACGAATACATGGACTCCTGGGATCGATTCAAAGAACCCCTACCACCCAAAGAGAGATTCTACAGCACCCTAAACGAGTCTGGTATAAAGGACGAGGAGTACCAGCATGCGTTAGATGTGTGGGAAAAGTACTCCTGTGAGAATATGGGAGAATACCACGACATCTACCTACGTTCAGACGTAGTGCTGCTCGCAGATGTTTTCCAAAGCTTTCGAAAGATGGCAATGGAATACTACAGCCTGGACCATGCAAACTTCTACACGGCTCCTGGGCTTAGCTGGAGTGCGCTGCTAAAGAAGACGAACGCGCAACTGGATCTCCTAACGGAATACGACATGTACCGCTTTATGGAAGACGGTATCCGCGGCGGTGTTTGCGGACCCAGCAGACGATACGCAAAAGCGAACAATCCCACGGTGGAGTACGACCCGGAGAAGCCAACCACATACATCTTCTACTTAGACGCAAACAGGCTCTACGGTTGGGCAATATCGCAGTACTTACCTGTACGCGACTTCGAATGGGACAACATAAAGCCCATAGAGTTTTACCTAAACGTAGGTAAAGAAGACGACAAAGGTTACGTGCTGGAGGTTGATTTGGAATACCCAGAGCACTTGCACGACGCGCACGATGAGTTCCCATTAGCACCAGAAGCAATAGAAATACCATTTAAGCAGCTGAGTCCGCTGCAGAGGGAAATGTGCCCTGGCTACAAGCCCTACAGGAAGCTAACGAGGAACCTAATGGACAAGAAGAAGTACGTGGTGCATTACCGCAACCTGCAGTTCTATGTGCGCCACGGCTTACGCGTGAAGAAGATCCACCGCGTTTTGAAGTTCACGCATGAACCATGGATGCGCTCCTACATTGACTTTAACACACAAAAGCGTACGCAGGCAAAGAATGACTTCGAAAAGAACCTGTTTAAACTAATGAACAATAGCGTATTTGGTAAGACAATGGAGAACATCCGCAAGCGCGTAAGCATAAAGATAGCCAGCACCAGAGAGGAAGCAGAAGCATACGTGTCACAGCCTGGATTCGTTAGATACGTAGAAATGTTAAACTTCTACGTGATTCACATGAAGAAAGCGAATCTATTCCTGAATAAACCCGTATACACGGGGTTTACAGTGTTAGACCTATCAAAGCTGCTCATGTATGAGTTTTACTACGACAAGCTAAAACCGAAATACGGTGATAAGTGCCGCCTCTTATACACCGACACCGATTCCTTGATACTAGAGGTGCAGACGGAAGACATTTACGAAGACTGTGTTCCCGACATCGATGAATACGACACCAGCGATTACCCACGCGACCACTTTCTTTACTCCCCTAAAAACAAGAAAGTAATCGGGAAAATGAAGGATGAGATGAAAGGAAAACCCATCGTGGAATACGTGGGCCTGAAACCCAAGATGTACAGCGTTCTCAAAATGGACGGTGTAGAAAAGAAAGCTAAACGCGTAAAAAAATACGTGGTTAAGAAGGACATAACCCACGATTCCTACTTAAAGGTCCTGCGTACGCGTAAGGAACAGCGATATAAAATGAACAGCCTGCGCAGCTACGGACATCAAATACACAACGTTACGCAGAAGGTGTCACTGTCAGCATTTGACGGTAAGAGGTGGATGTGTGATGATGGTATCCATACGATAGCATTCGGACATCACACGATAAGCAGTTCTTCTTCGACGAACCCACGAGTGGGACCATCATGAAGATAATACAAGATGGGCTGACCCTTCTTAGCTAGCACACTTCGGATCTGGTAAGTTTCCAAAGACCAATTAGGATCCGTAGCTCTTTTAGACCCTCCTTCTAATTCACCCGGCTCATAGAGATATCGAACCGTGACATCACCTAATTTCTTTTCCTGGGGGAAGACCGCCCTCGAACGTCTGACGTAGGACTTGTGTTCCACGTGTTTCTTTTTTATGGCATCCCTGGGTTTCATTCCCGTAGCCCTGGCCGCCTCGTTGTTCAAAGCCGCGACGACCTGGGGGAGCCTCTGAGTCCATTCCATGTTGCGTTTGGAGGGATCTTCCAGCTCTTTCCAATACTGGTACCCAAAGAGACGCTCGGCCAGGGTCTTATTAAATCTTTCGATGATGCTCTGACCCCTGTGGTACTCAGCTTCGGCTCTCCTAATTTTAGTGCTGTGGTCTTTCAGGGTCTTAGTAACCACGCCCATGAACTCTGTCCCCGCATCCACTTGCAGCAGCTTAGGCCATTTCAAAACGCGCTTATAAATCCTACCTAGGGCTTCTGCGACTTCCCCAGAATCCTTGCTGGTTATGGGTTCGGCGTCCTTGTATCTGCTTGCGATATCAACTACGGTCAAAGCGTATCTATAGGTCTTTCTTCTCACCTTATCGTGCGGTAAGAAAAGCAAATCTGCCTGATGAACCTCGTTGGGGGCATTTACGGTGAAGCTGGGCCTGGGAATGTACTTGGGCACGGGAAGATAGACCTGCCAGAGGGTTTGTTTTTTCAACCAGTTCTTAGCCGTTTCTTCTGATACCCTGGCCGCGGTCGCGAGTTTCTTAATAGCTGACGCTCCTCTCCAATAGCCTTCAGGCCCATAGTAAATCCTTTTGAGTTTGTCCTCTACGCGGCCCATTATATGAATTCCAGGACGAGATTGATCTTACGTTCGTTGAAATCCACCGTCTCTCCGTCCACTTTAATGGTGATGTTTATGCTTTCTACCAAATTAGACAAATCATAGCTCAAAGAAATGGGAGTGTATTCTACCAGGTCAAATGGATTACCTTTGGGCAGGAACTTAGACATAAGAGAAGACTTTTCTCCATTGCTGTAGCTATTGACCAAGTCGCAATAGACTTCATAAGAGGATGCGACTTTCCATTTCACGGGTATGGCTGTGTTGGTAATTGTCTTACCCGAGGCATATAATAAAGATCCCAATGGGTCAAACTTTCCAAAAGTTACTGAATAGTTTGGCATATTATGTTTGAGGGTCATTTCGTGCGGCAATCCCGTGGTGAGAGTATAACCGCGCTTGGCGAGCTCCTTAGCAAGGGTGATTGGCGTGTAATGTCCATCGGGTAGAATTTCACTTTGATATTTGCCGGGCGCCTTAAGTACGGTGACCAAGGCATTGACTAAATTATACCAAGAATTATACAAAGAGCAACTAACCAGCCGAACCTTATGGGCTTTGATGGGGGGATTCAGATAAGTGCTAAAGTTATTCTTATTGCTTTCCAAAAAGACGATCATTATATTCTAGGCGCCAAAGGCGCCACTAGAGGCTAAGCGTAGCTTAGACTAAGTACGCCAAAGCTACGCCTCCCGCCAGCCCTGCGATTCCTACGAAGACCAACTCATTGTCTTTTTGTTTCTTAGAAGGCTGTTAGTAATTCTTGAACTGGGGTCTTTTCAACCCCGTCGATGCCGCGGGGTGTGCTTGCGCATAGAGCTTAAAGGCGTAGTCTGTATTTTCGAAGTTCTTGTCTGCCTGCATTTTGTCTTGGTAGTTCTTGTCCAACCAATCCCTGTAAGCTTGTCTTTTTTCATTCCAAGCTGCCACGTCCCTTTGATATTTCTCCAGCGCTAAGTCGTGTCTCTTCCTCTCAGCAGCGCCGCTGTGATCACCTCTGACTAATCTATCCAAATATTGACCGCCATAATTAGCTCCAGTGAATTCTAAAGCTGCAATAACTCCACCTGCGATTAAACTAGCCATATATCAAGGGCGTGAGCGTAGCTCACACCGTAGGGAGGTACTTTGCCTTCCGTAGGTAATCCTTTACCATGATAGCCCCGCCTACGGCAGCGGTCATCTTAGCAAAATTAGCGAAGCTCTTGCTTGGGTCTTCAGTAAAGTCTTCTTTGAGCACTTTCTTACCTACCCAACCAATACCCGCAACGATGGAAGTAATGATAGCTGCCTCTTCAACAGTTTTCAATAACGCGGTTGACATTATATTACAATGCGAGAAGGTTATTCCATCACGGGTATTTTGCTTCTCTTAGGTGGCTCCTGCGTCACATGCACAGGTTCTACCTTTGGCTTTGCTGCCTTCCATTGTAAGTAAAGGCTACCTGCTGCTATGATGACTCCCAACGCGCCAATGACGTAGCCCGGATTGATGGAGGATTCCTCTTCTTTCTCTTCTACCTTTTCCTCTTTCTTTGCTTTGTTCTTCTTATTCATCTCTGCGAGCCTCTTTCCGGCAGCGACTCTGCCTGGAGATTTAGCCTTGGTAATCTTCTGCTCGGGTTCCTCCGCCTTTGATTCAGCTTCACTCATTTATATCTAAGGACTTGAAGGACTTGATAAGTAACTTAATAGGACTTGAGCAAGTACTTAAGGACGACTTGACTAAGTACTTGAGGCGATCTGGGTAATTCCTGAGGACGACTTGACTAAGTACTTGAGGCGACTTGATCAGGTACCTCAGCAAGTGCTGCCTGGAAGACCTTTTCGACTTCTCTGTCCTTCTTGAAGTCCTTCCAAGAGGCACCAAAGGTGCCCGCAAGTTCCTTCAAGTCGACATGCTGAGCTACGTGAAGTGCCGCAGAGGCGACTGCCATTAACTTACCGCACTTCAAAGACAACCACCCGCAGGTTATTTTAAGTTCTTGGGATATGACATAGTCATCTCTTATGTCCTTCTGGAGTTGCTCCACGTCGTCTATAGGCAGCGCAAGTCCAAGGAGCTTGGTGGCAAGTCGGATAGCGGAGTCTGCTATGGCGTCCGTGGTCTTACTTGCAAGGGCAGCCTCATACCTCTTATGGAACTTTTTAACTTCCTCTTCCGACAACTTATTAACCTGCTCATGGGTAAGTTCCTTGCCTATCATTTCCTTGCACTTCCCAGATGACACGAGGATGTTAAGTTGTTCCTTGAGGTTACTTTCATCTAGCTGTGTGGGGACTTCATCTATCAGCTGCTCAATCTCCATATATGTTAATGGAATACGGAAACCTCAAAGAGAAGATCATCTTGGAATGTTGGTGCGTTTTTAAATGCCGCATGTATTCGTGTAACTGTTCCTTGGATATCTCACCGCCGTAGTCGCTTAAGATGGTTTCCAGGTCTGACTTGCTCGGAGTATAAAATACGACAAGTGAACCTATGTTTTCCCTAAAAGGCTTAGAGACGCTGGTAAGCTGCTGCGAGAGCAACCAAACGCTGATATTGTCGTGTCTGCCGCTAAAGGCGAGCTTCACGAGCTCGGAAGTGCGTCTTTTTACGTCGTCCCCACAGGCAATGTCATCCAGTTTGAGGAGGGTTTGCGTACTCGCTCGTCGAGCCTCGCGAGACGAGAATTGTTTGTGCCAGAACTTAAGATGTCCAGATAACTCGTTAGGGTCTAAGGTATCTACAAAGAAGTCGTCATCTTTCGCGCCTACGCCCGTCCAGGTGCGGTTATTCACGTAGGTGGGGCAGAGCAGCACTAT
The DNA here is from genome assembly GCA_011057435.1 of Actinia equina. Taxonomy (NCBI): domain Eukaryota; kingdom Metazoa; phylum Cnidaria; class Anthozoa; order Actiniaria; family Actiniidae; genus Actinia; species Actinia equina. Next base: position 41,692 of record WHPX01000131.1, on the reverse strand, counting down.
GTAGTCGAAACGGTATCTAAAGGGTCCTAATAGCTGCTCCACGACGAATTGGGTCTTTCCGCAGCCGGTGGGTCCTACTATGAGAGCGTTACAGGGCATGTGATCTGGGTTCATATATAATGGAGCCCGTGGAAGCAGTCAAAGCAATTGTTAACGTCGTCAGAGAAAAGTCAGACTTGGAAAGGACGGTCGAAATGCAAAGGGATGAGATAGACCGGTTAAAAGAGCGCGTGCAGGAATTGTACGATGAAATGTGTGGTTTGAAGCGCGCAGAACGGTTCGGTGCGCTGATAACAATGGCGGGCTGGGCAAAAGAGTCCGTGAAGGACTTTATGAAGTATCCTATGTAAATTGTGTGGACAAGTGTTCGAAAGTCATTTAAATGAAGCCTTAGGATGTTGAGGATAAAAGTTGTTATCTTGTTAAGTAGGGCTGGAAACTATTCTGAGATGCCCATAGAATGTTAAGGAATGTGTTGTTATCTTGTTAAAGGATGTTAAATGGAGGCTAAAATATAGTTAAGTATATATGGACTGTTTGATGTGTAAGAGGGTGTTTAGCACCAAGCAAAGACTGCAATACCATGTTCGGCATGGAGTTTGCACAAAGAAGCTAATTAGTAAGGTTTGTAAGGATTGTAATAAGGAATTCAGCACCGTTCAAAAGATGCAGCAACACCAGGAAAGACGCGTCTGTAGAAGCGCCTGTAAGGATTGTAATAAGGAATTCAGTACTCTTCAGGAAATGCAGCAACATCTAAAAAGAGGGGTTTGCTGTAGGACTAGGCAGTGTAGTTTCTGCGATAAGATACTTAGCAGCCGTCAACGTCTTCAGACACATAGAAAGAGGCATGATGAGACTTATCGATTCCTTTCTAGGGCCTACGACATTGAAGGAGTAGATTGTTACCAGTGCGGCGATATTATGAGTCGTTGTGAACATAAAGAGGAATATCTAAGGAATAGAATAGACTGCCATAGGAAGATAATCCATGCCTTTCCTTTCTTTGAGCGCACCGAAGGAATTCCATGGACTAACAGAGAATATTGGAGGCAGGAGTGTGACCGCTGCGGATGCGTCAGAGAAGAGGAACACATCTCTAACTGCTTAACAAGATAACAACCTCATCCTTAACATTCTACGAGGGTTTCTGAGATAGTTTCAGATCCTACTTAACAAGATAACAACCTCATCCTTAACATTCTGAGGGGGTTTCTGACAAGGATATATGATAGCCTACGCAGCAGCATTTCTTGGAGGATTCCTAATAACCCTTTCAATATATGGACTATATTACATGCAAACCCCCTGCAGACTGCATCGTTAAAAAAGAGTCGCCGACTCTCATTGTCGACGAACCCCACTTAAACGACGCTTTAGACGCGTCTAACCACGTGGAGGCGAAGGAAGGACGCACTTTGCGACGTCAAACGCACAGCGACCATCCTTCTTCCCATACGACCTCAGATGCGTAAACTCCTGCCCCTCTATCACGTATCGGACGCGATCCGGCGCCCACAGGCTGTACGTAACACCCTCATGCGCCAATAACAACCGTAGCCTGTCAATATCTTCAAAGGCTACATAATTTTTTATTTCATACGTAACGCCCTCCTTTAAGTCTCTCCAGTGTATCTGCCTTACAGCCTCAAACTCCATATATTCTATGAAACATTTTAAGATGCGTCTTTAGAGTGTCCGTGTTTTTAAAGCGCTTACAGCACCACCTACATGGTAAACGCATTCCTCGTGCATACTCCGTGATGGCTCTGCAGATGTCGTCGTAATCGTTGCTGATCATTACTTCATAACCATTTCTTTCGTATTCCTGCAACAGGCGGTGTTGATCCTCAGATAATACCCCGTTGCCTTTTGGAGTCTTCAGCTCCAAGCAGAAACCACGGTATTGCACGTGTGCATTCAAGATAAGAAGGTCGGGTTGCCCCCGTTGATATCCTTTCTGCCAGCACTTTATACGTTTGCCGTCCGAATCCTGCAGTTCACCCAGACCAGGGGTCACAAGCATTTGGGGGTAAAACCTGCGGATGTAATCAACCACTTTTTTATGCAGGTCAAATTCGTTTTCGATCTTGAAGACCAACTTGTTTGCACTGTTAAACCGCTTTTCTACTTCATACTTGCCTGTCTTCCTTAATGCTGGCAAGACCTCTTCAAGCACCCAATCTTGGAACTCCTCTGCCTTTGACATCTTTGAACTGAATATCAATTGATACAACCCAGATTCGGTTACGTACAGGGAATCTGGGTGTAAGTTGGAAGGGAGGTGAATCGCCTCCCTTCTGAGTTCACTAAGCCTTTTCTTGTATTTATCGCGAACGTGTACCTTAATAGCATCTTTAGGGTCTGCGTATTCCAACGCCAAAGCCACCTCCTTCGCTTTAAAGTATAAAGTTTCGCCTTGCACTATGCATTGCAGTTTGGTGTCGTTATTTTCAAATACGCGCAACATGGTATATTAGACAAATATTTTAATAAGCAACGCTCTTTAGCTGATTCATTTCTACGCTTAGCTGCGCGTCAGACACCACGAAGACGTAGCAGTTTATCTTAGTCGAATCGCTGGCATGTTTGGTGCGTTTAATTTCCAATGTTATCCCATCCTGCGTATTCACTAGACGTAAACCCTGACCGTACATAGATTCATCGTTGGTAGTGCGCATGTCAATCCATAACGCATACTTATCCGTGAAGAACTCCTTTGGGGCAATTTGGTCACCAAACTTGCGCGCGACTTCCCGGTACATATCCGCGGGCTTTATCCCTTGGGAGTAGACCTTGTTAGGCACTCCGTTAATACTAACACCTACGTTGGTAATGTTAGGATTAAAGAATACCTCAGAGTCACGCAATCCTGCGGTGTATGTCTTTGCGAACAGCAACATTAACCCTGTAAGGCTGCGCCTGGGAAGGTTAATGCTTTGGTTGATAACCTCTTCGACGTTGTTCGTAAAGCTGAACGTCTTGTACATTACTACGTGTTCGTAAAGAAAAGCCTTCCCTGCACTGTATTCCATGCCGGCGCTACGGGCCAGCTCTTCGCTATATACCGTTTCGTACTGCAGCTCCAAGTTAGTAACGGAGTATGGGTGGACGGCTGCTGAACTTACGTCTTTTCCCTGCAGGATGTTCGTAGTATCTGCTAGGATTACTTCGAACTGCAGTTCACTTAGCTGCCTTGGGTAGTATGCACCGTGGTTCGTGATAACTTCGAAGTCCAACGGGATAACATATTTAGCACCGTAGGCCGCCTTTATTTCGTCTTCTCCTGAGGCGCCAGAGGCTGCGCTTCTTACCTTACGTATGGCTACGCTTGCTATTCCCTGCTCTATCCTTTGCGCGCGGTCGAAGGCCGTCAACCATAAGTCTTTGTACGTGGTGTACAGATCGTACCTGTTCAAATCCAAAAGGGATTCCCCGGCGAACTTGATTCTCATCTTAGAGACGAGGTTTCTGCCTGCGTTATTGACGACATGACGCGCGTCTGCGGTATCTGGCTGCACCGTTAGGTCAAACCTTAGCGCTAACGTGCCAGGAACTAAGACTAGGTTATCCGTTAGGCGGGGTACGCCTACGTACAAGGTTTCTCCTGGCTTTGCGCTGGATGGCGTGAATGTGACCCAGTGAAAGGTGCGTTCCGCTTTCAGCCCGCCAACCTGCTTAGGCAATATGTTGGGATTTAACTTTGAGCTTATCATATATAATGGAAGTAGAAGGAACGGATTTTGACCCCCTTACCGAAGAAGGCCAAATCGATATTAACGACGAAGAATACGAGTCTTTACTTCCTGATGACAACGTTGACGGGCAAGGCCTCTTTACGAAATTAAGGGGTAAGTATGGTAGCCGGGTTCGCGAGGCCTGGCGTTCCTTAGAGGATAAGTGGCAATCAAGGAACCCAGGGCGACCTATTCCAGAATATTTGGAATTGCAAAACTTGGACCTCACGGACCTAAGAACTGAAATGCTAAGGGGGCTTTTAGACGACGTAAGGGAGAAATTTCCAAATGTGGACTTGGCCCGCCTTAATTTCCAAACCGGAGATAAAAGGCAAATTCAAATCCAGTATCAAGGAAGGGATAAGTGGTATAATCTCTACCAAAGGAGAGACTCCGACAGGCTCACCAGTAATCTCCCAAAAGAAATCAAAGACGCATTAGGAAGACCTAATTTGGTGGAGAGACTAAGAGAAAACGATGAAAACACCAGCGAAGCCTTTGAAAAGTTCAAGACCCTAATGCAGCGGCAACAAAAAGGTAACGAGGCGATAAGGGAAGTCGAAGGACTAAAGGAAACAATGGAGGAAAGGGAAGCAGAATACATGCGACAAAACCAACTACTCCTTGATGCTCAAAAGAGAGAACTTAATGATAAAAACCAAAGAATAATAGAAATGAGAGAACAAACAGACAAAGCCCTACGCGATAGGGACCAAGCCCAAAAGGCCTTCGAACTTGCCCTGCAAGACCTGGATATAAGCAAGGAAGAAGCCAAAAACTTACAAACTACCATAGCCGGCTCTTTGGAGGAACGGCGGCAGTTGGTTGCCGAAATTAACACCAAGGAAGAACAAATCCGGCAAAGAGATTAGGCTAACGAAGACCTGGAGGGGCAAATAGAGCGGCAGCGAAAAGTAGTTGCGGACCAAACTCGTTCCGAAGAGGAAAGGGAAGCAGCTCAAAGGGAAGTGGAGGCCCTCGAGGTACGCCTTGCGGAATTACAGGCGCAAAAGGACAACCTGGAAAAGGAGCTGGGGCTTACCACCAAGGAAAAGGTAAAAAGAGCCCTTTTGAAGTATGGCGTTCAACTGGCATTTGCGGTCGCTATTAGCACTGTAGTAGGAGTTATCCTATCCGCGCTTAAGGCTACAGGCGCGGGCGTAAAGAAATTAGGCAATGGGCTGACGGACTTGGGAAAAAAGATGGCAGCCGATCTTCCTGGGCTGCTGGGTTCGGTTGTTTCCTTGGCACTTAGGGCCGGCGGAGAACTGCTAAAGTTTGTGGGGAATAACATTTGGATCTTGGTTGTCGCTATTGGAGTGGTACTTATGAAGAAGATGAAGGGTTATGCTTATCCTTGTGTATTACTGGTGGCTTATCGTCGTCGGGCATCCGAGGCGTCCTCGACTGGGGATAAGTAAAGATAGTATTCGCGCCGCCTTGATAATTTGGTATCAAGGGCAGCACACTCATGGTGCAAATGGGCTTATGACACCAAGCAGCATCTTTGTTATGGGTGCCCTGACCATTTATTCGTGCTATTCCAGGCTTACCAAGATCACCATGACTGGGCCTAACTTGAAGCTTTGCATATTGACAATTGACTATTATGTAAAAAGTTACTGGCGTCAAATCTTCTCCACTTGCTGGAGGGGGTTGCACTGAAAAGTGAACTAAGTGTCTAGCATTACTCTTTATCCTGTAAGGCGGCAATGGGGCGTTGGTTTCATCTAAGATCCTAAGACCAAGGTGGCACCCATACCCCGTATTGACACTAATAGTACACATTACTAACCCCAGACCTCCCACCCTTACCCATAACCCGGTGTCGTACCAATTATCACCTTCGTACGTCCTCTCATTTAAGTCATAAAGAAACCAATCTTCCCTAACGTGTGGGTTGTCCATATATTTAAAGACTAAGCACCGCAAGAGTGCTAATGGTTGCGTGATTGTAATCTCTATCTCTTTGATCTGCTATGCTATTCACGGTAGCCGTCCCGCTGTCATCTACGCGTATTTGCAGCTTTACCTTCCCATGACAATCGGTAACCATGTGAAAAGCACTAAGGGAAAGATTTTCAGCGCTGCTGGGGCTGGGCTCTACGGAGAAATGCGTAGGCTCCCTGTTGTTTGTCTTATTTCTCATAGGCTGCAGTATACCATTCTCGTCTAGAAACCTAAAGCCCACGTTGGCGTGACTACTCGTGCCAATGCAAATACTACAAAGGATTAACTTCTTTCCTGAGTAGTTCAGGTCCACAGACATCCCAGTGACATCAACCCAAGATGCCTGGTTGTATTTTTTCTCGCCTGTGTAAGTCGTATAGACACAATCTACTCCAGCTGCGTAGGGGTTGTTCATCGCCATATATAATAACTCAGACCAATACTTGCAGCTGTTAAGCCGGCTTTTAGTAAGTTATGGTCATATTCCTCAGGTATCGTAGGCATGACCTTCTTTGATGGTTTCTTAACTACGGGTAGCTTCGTTTCGTGTGACTTTTTTGGCTCCTCTACGAAGTGAGGAATGCCCTTGGTCATGTCAGAGTTCACGTCATTTGCCCCAAACTTCATATCCTTAGTAGCTCGTTGAAGTTTGTTGTTGTAACCCACGACGGAATTGGCGTTGATAACCAAATTACTTGGCATTAACCAACAACCAGGACTCAAGGCGTAATTTAGCCGCACTTTAGATTGCTGCACCGCCAATTGATACCTTTGAACTGACTTGGATATGTCATTTTCTATTATTGCGGACTCAAACAGGGTTAGGAATTCTTGTTGCGTTTCCCGCGAAGCACCTTGGGGACCAACAATGGGGCTGCGGGTATTTACCTGCGCTCCCAGGATGCAGTAGACAAATGCTTCAATGCTGCGGTTAATTCGAGCTAGGTTTCTTAGGCCTTTTCCTTTTAATAATACAAACGGATCCCAAGGACTGGGGTAAATTGTCTCAATCCTATCGATCAGCGTAACGTCATTCTTACGACCACCCAAGTCGTAAAACTTTAGGATCCCGGGGTATTTTTGATGATGCATGTCGGCCGGACGCACGCCGTCAACATGCCAAGCATAAATAATGCCCAAGCCATGCGTGGCGCCCTCCCGATAACGAAAGTCTCTTTGCTGCGGCTTAAACTCATTCATCAGTCTTTCTAGGGCAGCGGAATCGTAGTGGTTATCCATTCGATTGAATGGCTTTTCCCCCGGTAATGGTACATTAAGCTCCTTCAATATGCGCCGCATAGTAAAGGCAACGTGGAACCTTAGAAAGGCAATGTTGAACATATCCGCGGCAACCCCGCAGCCCTTCGTAGCCGCCCAGACGGCAAAGTTTAACTGCTGCGGCCAGTACTTAAAGTTAGGTCCCCTTAACCATTCGTGGGCTTCTTTTCCTGAAGTGTGCGTAAGGTTAAAATCCTTAAAGATATCCCTTATTACTACGTCAAACGTTTGCTTACCCACTGGGATCTTCAAATGCGTTACTATCTTATCGAAGTCGTTTATGCCACCTTCGGCATCATAAAATGGATAATCCTGGTTGGTTATTAATAGATTCTTTGGAAAATTAGGTAGCCTTTCTTTATGGTCGGGTGCCTTCTTTGTCACATAATGTGGTACCTCCTTTGGTTTCAAATCCTCATTGCAGTACATTCTGGAGCCTTGGTAATAAATACCGTCGGGTCTTCTTTCGAACTTACTAGGGTCTGCATGCGGAAACATCTTCCTAAAGGCCCTCCAGTTCCAGTAACCCCGGTTGTCGTGATGTGGCTGCTCCTCAATATCATTCCCAAAAGCGTCGTACATTAGTATATATAATGGATGTTATACCATCAGCACCTCCACTTTATCCTGAACTTCCTAAGGAACCTAACGAATTAAACGCTGAAAACTTTCGTCTGAATAAAGCAAATTTAATCCTGGCTTACTTGGAAGGGCAGACAAAACACTACGAAAAAGTCCGAAAGAAGTACGTCAGAGCCCGGAGTACGCTACATAAGATTGCGATAACTTCAGGATCCATTTCTGTTGTGTTAACGGGCTCTGGCGTTGCTACTTCGCTTACTGGACCGGGAATAATTGTTGGAGTTCCTTTAGCCGGCGTTGGGGCAGCCTGTGGTATCATTTCGGCTGTTGCTACGGGCATTATGAAACAGTTGTCAAGCAAAATATCCAAGCATGACACGACAATAGCTCTGTCTAGGGCTAAAGTAAATACTATTACCGACCTCTTTTCAAAGGCTTTGCGTGACAGAAAGATAGACGACGTAGAATTCTCGCTTATCTTAGCCGAAGAAGACAAATACGAGAAACTAAAGACGGACATAAGGAATAAAAAAACAGTCGTAAAAGATCTTTCCGAGGAATCTCGCAAAAAGATCTACCAGGAGGCAAAAGAAGAGCTTCAAAGAAAGCTTGCTCAGTAAACATCTGCTTCGAAAAAAGCGAAACAGGATTCTATTTCCATATCGAACGTCAGTCTAGAAAATATGCAAATTAGAGTGTAAGACATAAATATAATAATTTTCACATACATAAGCGTCCAGATGTGTCTGGCGTTCGCTTGTGATCGTGGACTTTGGAGCTGGGGAGGCCTAAAGTCCCGAGTTCAAGCCTCGCTGTAGACGCATTTGGACCGGTTGCTGTGAGAGAAAAAAAAAAGCCTCCCCCACTCACAGCAACCGTGGGGGGAGGGGTGGAAAAGATAGAAAGTGCGATTCAACCCCGCGATGGGGGATTTCGCGAGGAAAAGTTGGAAAAGTCAGGGGGTGTCTCGGGACGCTGTCAGGAGTTCACCCTCTGGTGGGTCGTAAGAAAGATATATGTGTATGTACTAGAGGGCCTCTGGCGCGGGATGAAATAAGCCCCGTAAGCCCAAAATGAAAAAAAACCCCACTGGGGATAGCTTGGTGTTCTGCGCGATGCATTCCCCAGTGGGGTTTCTGGCAAAATAAACGCCAGTTTTGCATTTTTATTTTCTCGGAATCCATCCCAAGAGGGGGTGTTTGGGGTCGATTTCGTGAAATATTTCGTAGATTACGTCAGGGTAATAAGGAATATCCTTATCCAACCGACAAAACATCCACTCGGCTCTGCTCATATCAGAAACCTCGGGAATAGACTTACCGGTAATTTCAGACAAAAGATAGGGAATAGCTTTGTAATATTTCCCTAGTTTTAATTTTTTCAGCGTTTTCCGTAGACTTTGTGGGGTTGGCTCTTCTAAGTGGTCTATGATTTTCTTCCTTACTTCGTTGTTTAAATATACCGGTCGATAACCTTGGAAATGACTCATCCAGTCCCTAAAGTATTTTATTCTCTTATAAGGTGTTTTCTTACGACCTCCATTAGCGTAACATTGCTCTTTGGTAGCATTTGGTACGGCATTACGAATATTCTTACCACACTCGTAACACTGTGCTGACGTGTCGTCTTCTATTTGCATTTTCTTACCACAACAAATATACTTATTTGGCTTAGTAGGTACAAACTTGGGTTTCAAGCATTTTACACAGAAATCATAAGCAAACTCTTTACATTCTTCGCACTCCATATATAGACTAACATATTTAACTACATAAACACGGGATGCGGGTAATCGCGGTACGAATCGAGGAATTCACTTTAGATGGGTAATCCTCCGGTGGTCGTTGCGCTGGAACCCCCATCCCCTATACTACTGCCAGCATAGAGCAGATTTCGTATGACTGTGAAAAGCTCAGTGACGTAAGCGTGACATGCCGTGACCGTGATACTTTCTAGAATTTTAATTGGCTGATTTTTTTCACGCGCAATATGATTGGTCTGGCATTGCCGTGATCTTGGCGTGACCGTGTCCGCGCCGTGTTTATGCAGTGTTCCGAGTATTTGATTGGATGGAGAGTAAATTCTCATGCACTGTGATTTGTCTGGCGTATCCCTTGCTGTGTCACGACCGTGTTCGTGCCGTGAACGTTTCACAGTCATACGAAAACTGCACTAGTACTTGTGTGGGTGACCGCCTGGGAACAACTGGTGTTACAGACTTTCTTTTTGAAATTACATTTTTCTATCCTATTCTTTTCAACTGCTTTTCTACGCTTTGTTATCTTCATTTTAAACTTTTATTTCTCTTTTCATTCTTGTCTTTGTTTGTTTATTTTCTTGTTTTAAATTAGTTTAACTTATTTTCTTTATTCCAAAGTTTGTTGTCGATCAAAACGCGCTACGGTATAAAGTCACTACAGTTTTGAAGTTAAAGTTCTGTCTTCGCCCATACCAACGAGAAAAAAACGGTTCTCGTCCGATCACCAAAGTGAAACACCACCTGGGAATAACTGGTGCTGTAGACTTTCTTTTTGAAATTGCATTTTCTATCTTATTCTTTTCAACTGCTTTTGTGCGCTTTGTTTTGTTTATTTTCAGCTTTTCTTTCTCTTTTACTTTCATTTTTGTCTTTTATTGTTTACTTGCTTGTTTTACAGTGCGGACACTCGAACCGTGAGTATTTTTTGCTTGTTTATTATTTTTTGTGATTAGCCAATCATCGTCCTTGAAATAAACAATAGTATTATGACTTTTTTCGCGCCATCCAATCAAAAGATCAACGGTAAAAGTAATAATGGGAGTTTTATCGTATATTCAATTCGACTTTTTCACAAAAAAATTAATGGCTTATGGGCCTGCATATATATTTAGCCGGTAAGTTGTATTTACTGAAGTCAACAAGGTGATATAATAACTGATTTTATTGAAATAATGTTTTGTTTTAATGCACTTTTTCGTGAAAGATCAATGTAAACTGACTCTGTTAAGGCAATGCCACAAGTTTATCGAGAAAGAGTGCTTGATCCAGGGGCGGCGGACCCCACAAAATATTTTTTCTCAGTCATAGTTTTACGGCACGTGCGTTTACAATCAAGCAAAACAGCGGTCATTAACACATAGCTTTAAATATAATATTTCAGTGCCCTCCCAAAGGCAAATCGCACAAAATGTACGAGCGAGCTCACAGGCAGCCCAAACAAGGTTCCTGTGTATGCTTTATAAGGGAATGTATGGGAGTTATGATAAAGTTACGAAAATAAAATGTTTCACTCAACAATTTGGCTCAAAACTTGCTGCAGTTGTTGCTTTTACTCTGTTCAGTCTTCTGGCGAAGTTTCAGCGCTATTTGAGGCCGTTTAGTGGGTTTTTTCAAAATCCGTTCTTCTCTACCTAAATTGTTTAATTCGAATTCTAGTCCATGAACAACTAGATTATACAAATATTAGACTAAATAATTGAAGTCAATATATATATATTTATAAGAATTACACTAAATTACACTAAAGAATTACGCTAAATATTTGTCGCCTTACAATAGAACGATTTCACGTAACGGCGTAAAAATGCTAATGAGATACATCCTTATTGAAATATGCTAAGGTACTACTTTACAATGACAGGGTTAGAATTTTAGCAACCTACGTTTACTCATCTTTTATGATTTACAGACTGCTTAATGATTTTTTTATTAACACAACAAAACGATTACTTTACGAATAACTTACGAACAACTGACGGGGCGCACTGCCAACAAAACCTGCCTGAACAAATCGGAAGTAACTTTGGTTAATACTCGCTAGCTGTGTGAACATACAGTGATAGTGGTGATTGCCACTGTAGAACTGCCTTTGGGGTTCTTTCAAAGGACGATATATCTCATGAGGATTACGATGTATGGCACCAACTGTGTTAGGAAACTCGCGTCAATTTCCTCTAAGATTGTTCCATTCTTGAGGGTTGGGCCAACGAATTTGATTGCTGAAATATTGCCGGACTACTGAAGAAGGGTCGATGTCAAACCAAAGTGCTGCTGATGTATAACTATAAGCCTGAAGCAAGATGACGTTTTACTAACTAATCAACTAAAGGCACAATTTTATTACTAATCTCAGGTAAGGACAGATAATCACAAATGAAGACAGGTAATCAAGGGCGGATCCAGCCAAACTTTTATGGGGGGGGGGGGGGGCTAATTAAGTTTATTCCGTCAACACAACGGGAAGCAATAAAAAAGTATCTAATTCTGCAGTTTTGTTTTGTTTTATTTCTGCTGGGGGGGAGGGGGCTTCAGACCCCCTTTGCCCCCCTTGGATCCGCCCTTTGTAATCATACGTAAGTACAGGCAGTCATGCGTTAGTATAAGTAATCATGTGTAAAGAAAGGTAATCACAGGTAATCACAGATAATCTCAGCTAAGGACAGAAAATCACAGCTAAGGACCGGTAGTCAAAGGTAGGCTAATCATAGCTAAGGATAGGTTGTCCACGGTTTCTAGTTGAGAGACTTGAAGTTGTGAAAGGCTTGTATGGCGGCACTCTTGTTTAGTCATTTCATCGGGAATTAAAGAGGAGAGGACAATCACGCTTTTCAAGAAACTAGAATGGATACCTTTTTATCACGAAATCAATGCAAACAAATTAAGCCTAGTGTTTAAATGCCTCAATGGTCAATCCCCTGAATATATGTCAAACAGGTTTACACGCATTAGTGATATTTCTGTAAGGCAGTCAAGGCATGGAAGCAAAACGCTGAGATGCCCAAGATACTCGCGTGAAACTGATGGAGGAAGGATATTTACAGTAACGGCAGTGAGAGTGGAACAAACTCCCTATTTCTATTAGATCCAGCCAAAATGTTAAATTATTTAAACAAAATTATGTAAATTCCCTTAAGGAATCTTATGTAGGGCTAGATCGTTTCCCTATTTCTTAATTTACTCTTAACTTACAATTTGTTTATATTTATTCTTAACTGGGGATGGGTGGGTCTTTGGGTGAATGGATAGTTGGGGTGTAGTAGAATAATTCAATCCTTTTCTTTTAATTATTATATTTTTCTTAATTATTATATGTATGCCTGCGTATGTATGTGTGTACGTTGAGTGTACGGGTGTGTATAGATACATATATGCGTATATATGTGTGTTGTATGCCTGCATATATATATGTATGCATATGTATATATATTCCTAGAACTTTTTTAATACTCTTATTATTTTAATTTATTATATTTATATGCAGCTTGAGGGCCACTAGTTTATTAGTTTATAACTGTAAAGTGTTTTTACCCTCTGTAAATAAAGTTATTATTATTATTATTATTATTATAATTATAATTATTATAATTATTATTATTATTATAGGCTCGTAGTTTACCTATTCCGCATGTTCCTACGGGTAATTACGGGTAATCACAGGTAATCATACGTAAGTACAGGTAGTCATACGTAAGTACAGGTAAGCATATACAACCATATTTAACAGGTAGTCATAGGCAATAGATAACACGCTAATAGTGCCATATCATGTGGCTCGGATGATCACGTTAATGGCAGTCCCGTCCCTAATTAACTAGAGACGTTAACAGAGGACCACAAGTTTATCAGTTGAATTACTGTCAAATGTTATCCTCTATAAACAAAGTTAAGAGAAGATGTCTGTAAAAACCAGACAATCGTGGCAAAGCTCAAAAAATAGATTTTGCTCATATTTTAACCATAGATAGACCATAACATGAAACAAATCATGAGGTATTTTGTTTGAAAAAAAATTGCATTTTTTACGAGAAAATCGCGAAAAATGAAATTTCGTCAAATCGCTGCTTTGAGACGGTCAGATTTTAAGTCAACTTTGGTGGCCTCGTGTGGCAAACTTAAATACTCTTATGACTTCAAACCTTCTTAAAATTGTTAATTGACATCTTAAGTTTAGTCCAAAGGCTTTATAAAAATTTCTAGCTACTTTTTGATATTATTTTAAATTTATTTTAAAGTTATACTTTACGCCTTATGAAAAATAGTGTAAAAACAAAAAAATATTTTACTATGTGCTACCCAAAATTATTCAATAATATTTCGTATACTTAAAGTCAAGATATTAAATATATGACTATGAAAAAAACAGCTTGGGTAAATGTGATGGAGCGAAGTTATGGAGCTTCGAACTTTCACAAAATCGTGCTTCGGTCTAAGGTCTACGGTCGCCTAAGATCTGTCAAATCGTCAAGTCGCAACTAACAATTTGCATCAACAATCACGGGTTTTTTTCTTTTGCCGGCAAACTGTCTTTAAATCAAAACAACAAAAACAAAAACAAAAACATATTTTGCCATTAAATTTCGTAGATTTCAACAACTTGTAGCTATAAATCTTGTAATTTATATAGTTCATATTTAGCCTGCCAGCGCTGGATAATTTATGCACAGGACTTCGATTAAATTGTAAACACTTTTTAAATTGCGGTTTTCCTTGTATTTGCTGTCTTATTAAAAATATATTAGTTTGATTTCTTTAGGGAATATGTGGACGATAAATTCGCCAATTTTCTAAAAAATATATATAAGCTTCGAAAGAACCAAACCCGACATTTGTTGATCGACACTAAGATAAGGATGGCGGGGACTAATTAACATTGACATGTTATGTGTGTTTTCCGACTACCCGACTAAAAGTTAGAGCAAAATCAAAATATTTTTAGATGGTTACGTTGTTTGGGCTTTTAACAAGTTCAACTCGGTGTAAAAATGGAGATACATTGTTTTTTTAAAGCTGTTGCTGGAGGGAACTGTGGTCCTGATCCAAGAGATCGTCACAAATATTGTAAAGTGATTCCTTTCGTTGCATGTAAAAAGGAGATTTCTAGTCATGAGAATCTATTTCAATTTTCTGGACACGAGAATGAAGTAGATCTGATTTTAAGTAGAGCTGGATTATTTACACGTCCCAAAGATATCGAAACCTGGACGATTTGTGCACTTCATCGCGGAAAACTAGGGCTGGGTTGGACAAGGAAGTTTATTACAAGGTGTAGAGTACCCGTGCAAATCTCTAATCATGGAAAAGGCAAAAGAAAGTGGCCGAAGGGTGAAAGGGGAATCGGTAAAAGAGATGCGCAATTTATCTTAAAGAAGACTGGCGTTTTTGTTCAACCTGGCTCAGGTTACATATTTTTGTCGATTCTATTTAATCAAGAGAATATGAACTAAGAGAAGGAATCCTACCTATATAGCCTTGTAACCATCATGTGCACAGTTTGATGCTATTTTTAGCTTGGAAATATTTTGAGCGAAGAACCTGATTGGTTGATTTCTTGAGGGTAGGCGGCTTCCAGTCTTGCAGTAATCAAAAGCCTGTGTTTTTGTTGTGAACGTAGCGAAATATGGCGCTTTTCGTGTCCTAAAACGAGGCATTAAAGGGAAGCATGATTATCGCGCGGGCATGGTAACGAGTTAAAAATAGCATCAATGATTCTAAAAATTGCGTCAAAGTGTGCACATGATGGTGTACGGGGATTCCTTCTCTTAGTTCATTTTTTCTTGATTTAATAAATTGATTCAGTCGCTCAGTCTAGTACTGGTTTTTGTCAGGTGTCTGCGTCAACTGTAGAAAACTGCTAAGGGAAATGGAAAAAGAAGAGGACGATAATCATGAAACTGAAGTCACCATTGAAATGAGTAATCTGAAACTGGTATGGATTGTATATTGATGTAATCGGCTGATATATGCGATAATCAATCTAAGGCATTCATTTAGTCCCTCAGCCCCTCCCTCCCTGCGCCGTCGATTAGTATATGATGGCGATGCAAACACAGGCATCCCAACCATTCACCTGAGGTTATTGTTTCTCAATTCAATTACAATTCAATTAAAACTCTGAAACGGCATAGTTTTATTCACACATACAATTGTTTGTTTGTTTGTTTGTAAAAAAAGATTTAGAGAAGAAGGGATAATCAGAATGCCTATGCCAAAAAAATAATGAGCAGTAGAACTGATAATTTTGGTTGTTTCTATCTTTAGGAAGAAAACAAAGACGAAGAGGTGTCTTTAGGACCAGTGTTTGCAAGTCCAGCACTCTCTCAAATAGATGATAATGAATGCTTTAGTCCAGATACTCCAAAAAGCCTTTACAAGCCAAGCCAAGAGTCACTTTTGTTTACTCCTGTTGCAGAAGAATCTCCGCGAGCAAAATTAAATGAATATCTTAGTTCCAGAGACATAAGTCCCGTCCGAAATACTCTGACGATTCCATGGGATAATGCGTCGGAGCGTACTAAAAGATTGCATCTACGAAAGGCGCAACAAGTGGTTCATACGTGTCTCGAGGAAATTGCCCCAGGAGAATCAGCCCAGCTGTTTAATCACTTAGATAAAAAAAAGTTTGAAGGTTCTAACGTTGATTGCTCATTAATGGAGGCCCTGTCTGAATGTTATAATAACGCAGAACACTGGAGTTCTCGTCGCCAGATACTATCTATAATGGCTGATAAGGTTGGCTTTAAAGATTTGCTTAGGTGGATACCAACCTTAACTAAATATCGCTATGACATTGCTAGGCATCACATATTATTGCATGGCCGAGGCACAGCACTGCCACCTGTGAATAACACTAGGATGTGTGTGAAAGAAGAGAAACTCGATCACTTTCTTTCATTTATAACGAGCACTCACATAGTGCAAGATTTGCCTTTTGGAGAAAAGACACTTAGGCTTTCTTGTGATGCAGAAATAAGGATCCCCAATGTTGTTCGAACATTGATACCAGAGCAGATAATCCGAAAGTATCAAGGCTACTGTAGTGAAATAGGATTTGAGCCAATGAGCCGCAGCACCTTGTGGAGAGTCCTTAACGTGTGCTCGGCATCCACCCGCAAGTCTCTGCAAGGTTTAGACTATTTTTCTGCAGTTGGAGCAGATGCTTTTGACGACCTACAAAATGTGATCGATAAACTTGGAGATGAATGTGGAAAGGGCCTTACTTGGACCAAAGATTTAAGTGACAGATTTAAACTTGCCAAACGATACCTTAAATGTGATTACAAGGTAAAGCAAATTTGAAATAACTATACGAAAAAACCTTAAAGCAACAGAAGACGCCTTTTCCGAGACTAGAGTAAAATCAACTTACATCATGTGTACGCGAGAAAATTCAACATACAGACGGGACGATGACTACGCCTTTTGTATAGTGTTATTTGTTTTATTCTTAATTATTTGGTTTTTCTTTCTTCATAGGTCCACGTTTCAAAAAGTTCAATGGTCGCCGATCACTGTAGAACTTTTGCACTCAGTGACCCAGATGATGACGATTTTACTGGTGATTGTGATCATGAGCACAATATGCAGTGTGACAGATGCCATCTTCTAACTGCTGCTATGGATGAACTACAGGTAGTTCTTGCAAAAGCCGAGTGTTCTAAGGAAGAAAGAGAAGAAATGGAGTATATAGTGTCAACGTCAGTACATAGTATCAGTGCTTGGAAAGCTCATCTCCTTAGAAACGTGAACCAAGATTCCGCGAGACAAGAAATTCTTGAGACCTTAGATCAACACTCTGTTCTGCTAGTATCAGATTGGGCAATGAAATTCTTGCCAAGGAAGTACCGAGAAAATCAAAGAGACTGGTTCGGTAAGAGGGGAATCTCTTGGCACCTTACCGTGGCTATTCAAAAGAGTGCTGATGGTGAAATGCAAATGCTGACATTTGTTCATCCATTCCAATCTTGCAATCAGGAAAGCTCTGCAATTTTGGCTATTTTCGATGACACACTTAAAGAGTTGAAAAACGTCAAACCAGTTGTGAAAAGCGTGTATTTAAAAGAAGACAATGCTGGATGTTATCATTCAGCATCAACTCTGCTTCTTATTCACCAAGTAGCTATGAAGCATAATATCTCTCTTAGACGCATCGATTTCTCAGATCCACAAGGTGGAAAAGGAAGTTGCGATCGTAAGGCGGCATTGATCAAGAATCATATGAAAATGTATTTAAATGCAGGCAACGATATCGAAACCGCTGAACAAATGAAGAGCGCAATAGAATCTTGTGGTGGCATAAGTGGTGTAGTAGTAGCGCTTTGTGGCCCGCAACCCTCTGTAAACTTAAAAGTGAAATGGGAAGGCGTGAGTCTCATTAACAATATTGAATACGACACTGAAGGAATCAAAGTTTGGAGGGCGTACGGAGTTGGACCTGGGAAATTCTTGCAATGGAGTAGTTTCGACTTACCCAAAAACTTGCCTGAGCTGAACAAAATCTCAGTAAACGAAAGCCCAACAGGCGCATTCGTTGCAATCAAGGCAAGAAAGAATTCCCTTTTAAGAACAAAGATAACCAAAAAAGCCGATGGAGGGAAAGGTGATGACAAAGATGTCGAAGCTGCTTCTGAAGGTGATGATGATGAAAAAGAAAAAGATGATAACGAAATGTTGTATTCCTGTCCTGAAGAGGGGTGCATACGGTCATTTCAGAGATACCATCCTCTGGAAAACCATCTCGATCTAGAACGACACAAATACGTGATAGAGCATGAAACACTGTACGATAAGGCGATGAACCTATACGCAAACAAATTGGAACATGGAGCTAGTACTATTTCTGAATCCGGTAAAGAAATGAACCAACCACTGGATAATGCAAAAGCACTACCGATGGGCTGGGCACTTAAGACGACAGCTAAAAAAAAGAGGTTCACCGACAGCCAAAGAAATTACCTGATCAAAGTTTTTCAAACAGGAGAACGGACAGGTCAAAAAGCCAACCCGTCAACCGTTTCAAAGGCGATGAGGACAGCTAGAAACAAGGACGGTGCTCGTTTGTTTGGGAAGAACGAGTTTTTGACACCACAACAGATATCTAGTTTTTTCTCGCGCGTAGCGGCAAAGAATAAAGTCGACATCCATGATGGGGATGATGATTCAGAATTAGAACGACACCAACTAGACGTGGAAAATGAGCTACAAGAATTAAGAAAGAAAGTAATGTACGAGGTAGCTGTTCAACATCCAATTATGTTTCAAGCATACGACATTTGCAAAATGGCATCTCAGTCAAAACTATCAAACTTTTCCATTACAATGTTACAAGATATGTGTACCTCGTTGGAACTGGACATATCTTCTATTAAAATAAAGCGAAAGAAGCCATATGTTGATCTTCTCGAGAAATTGGTCGCCACCTGTAGTTGTTCAACGTCTAATATTTAAAGTTGTCAACTGATAGCACGTCCGTTTTCAGGTATGTAAGGAAGTGACGTTATTAGGGAAAAAAAAGAATACAGGTTCTGGTTATTCGCAATTATTACGAGATCGAAGCTAGCTACCATAAAGTAGAATCCGCATGATCACTCCAATAAAAGTAATCTGAATCCAATGCTAAAATATATAAGGGAAATGTAGTCCCTATGTTTGTAGCATTTTACCTGAGAGGGTAGTCAAATCCCTCACCCGCGTGCACGCCCTATACCTTCTCGTTCTCGGGGTGTACATTATAGGGGCCTTGTAGGAACGCAAATGCAATTACATGTTAATTATGCCGCCATCCTTATCTTAGTGTCGATCAACAAATGTCGGGTTTGGTTCTTTCGAAGCTTATATATATTTTTTAGAAAATTGGCGAATTTATCGTCCACATATTCCCTAAAGAAATCAAACTAATATATTTTTAATAAGACAGCAAATACAAGGAAAACCGCAATTTAAAAAGTGTTTACAATTTAATCGAAGTCCTGTGCATAAATTATCCAGCGCTGGCAGGCTAAATATGAACTATATAAATTACAAGATTTATAGCTACAAGTTGTTGAAATCTACGAAATTTAATGGCAAAATATGTTTTTGTTTTTGTTTTTGTTGTTTTGATTTAAAGACAGTTTGCCGGCAAAAGAAAAAAACCCGTGATTGTTGATGCAAATTGTTAGTTGCGACTTGACGATTTGACAGATCTTAGGCGACCGTAGACCTTAGACCGAAGCACGATTTTGTGAAAGTTCGAAGCTCCATAACTTCGCTCCATCACATTTACCCAAGCTGTTTTTTTCATAGTCATATATTTAATATCTTGACTTTAAGTATACGAAATATTATTGAATAATTTTGGGTAGCACATAGTAAAATATTTTTTTGTTTTTACACTATTTTTCATAAGGCGTAAAGTATAACTTTAAAATAAATTTAAAATAATATCAAAAAGTAGCTAGAAATTTTTATAAAGCCTTTGGACTAAACTTAAGATGTCAATTAACAATTTTAAGAAGGTTTGAAGTCATAAGAGTATTTAAGTTTGCCACACGAGGCCACCAAAGTTGACTTAAAATCTGACCGTCTCAAAGCAGCGATTTGACGAAATTTCATTTTTCGCGATTTTCTCGTAAAAAATGCAATTTTTTTTCAAACAAAATACCTCATGATTTGTTTCATGTTATGGTCTATCTATGGTTAAAATATGAGCAAAATCTATTTTTTGAGCTTTGCCACGATTGTCTGGTTTTTACAGACATCTTCTCTTAATTATTATTATTATTATTATTATTATGTATTCCTACATGAAGTACTAAATCCCCTCCCTTCCCCCGTGGTGCTGTTTCGTCTTTGCTTTTGCATCATGTAAACGAGGCAGTCTGAAGGTCAGCATAGCCTTGTATGGGAGTCCGCCTAGCAATAACTGGTGCTGTAGACTTTTTCTTCATTTTATTCCCCTTCTATTTTCAATTGCTATAGTTCACTTTATTCGTTTCACTTTTTTATTATTCTACTCCATTCGTTGCTGTTCTTGTTTTCTGTTTGTTTTGTAGTTGTACTTTCTTTCTTCTCCGAAAATTTTGTACGCGCTTAAATCGTGATCCAGCAAAAATTCCCTTAAGTCGTGCAGTCACTTCTGTCTACGGCCACGCCACCGAGTAAAAACCGGTTCTCGTCCGATCACCGAAGTGAAACTCGGTAGGGGCAGCATAGTACTTGGATGGGTGACAACCTGGGAATAACTGGTGCTGTAGACTTTTTTTTCATTTTCCCCCTTCTCTTTTCAATTGCTTACATTCACTTTATTCGTTTCACTTTTTGTTTTTCTACTTTATTCATTGCTGTTCTTGTTTTCTGATTTTTTCTGTTTTCTTTTATCCCGTAAAGAATTTTTGACTCTTAAAAAAATATTGGAAAGAAGTTTTGACCGAAATGATAGAGACAAAAAGATAAAAATAAATATAAAATTTAGAAGTTTATAAATAGAAAACGTTAAGCTAGTAAGTTAAGACATCGAGTCGAGTTCGCCAAGATGAACATGAAGCAAAGCCGCCGATTGACCGTCGTTTTCCAATAAACTTTTAAGTGCCATTCTTTGTATGCTTTCAATATATATCATAATAATTTTAGCTAGTAGGTTCATGGTAAAACAAGTAGACTACTCGTTCTATTTTTCTACCTTCCTCATGGACTATGTAATAGAGAGTTTGAGATTCTCGTTTACGGTAAACGTGAAACGTCAGTTGAACATCAAAAAATTCTTTGAAATTAGTGAAAAGGAATCGGAAAAATCTCCAAGTAGTAGATAAACAAAAGAATATTTGTCTTTGTCGAGAAGGTTTGCAAAAGGTGAAGAGAAATGTAGGGGAACGATGAAAACGTGGTCACGTTTGCCGTTTGCGGGAAGGAAAAACGGGAATCTTAATCTGCCTATTGACTCATAGAAAATTCGGCCTGGACTTCAGTTAACTTTGGATTAATATATATGAGTATTGTTTAACTAATTTATAGGAACACAAGACACTGAGCAAAGAGAAGAAGAAGAAAGAGAGAAAGAACATCTAAAAGAAGAAGAGATGGAGAAGAATAAGGGGGAGGGGGAGAATAGAAAAAAGAAAAGGTAAGGGAAAAAAAGAAGACGAAGAATGAGGGCTAAAGAGCGCAAGGAGCAAAAAATAATGGATGGAAAACAAGGCTCAGGTCAAATTTCACATTGAAAACTAAATAAGATGGATGATATATAATTGATGTTATTAGGTTCGGCTCACGTAAAGTTTGACGTTTGACAGAAAAGTGATTGATGTATTTACGTAATCGTGCACAATATCCAAAATTAACCGTGTACGATGACGATTACGAATGAAACTCAGCTGATCGTGTTGGATGCGAGTTCGTACACGATTTGCCGAGCTAAGGTCCCGTCCACACGTATCCGGAAATTTTTGTATCCGGAAATTTTCTTTTGCGGATACGAAATGTTCGCGTCCACACGCAACGTATTCGAATCTTTTTCGAATCGGTTTCACTGTCCACACGTATCCGGAAATTTCTTGATCCGCCCTGATGCACAATAGTGCCTAGTCCCTTTGACGGATAGTTTTTCTTATTGAGCATGCGCAAAATCGTGTTTACGTCAGCGTATTCGAAAATTATAGGTAGATTCATTTTACACGTTCAACCGATCGATAACTGTTCATGGACTTGCGAATTTTTTACAGGTTACAGTCTCACCTCTTCTGAGCATCATTGAGCCGCAGTTTGAATTAAAAAAAGCTTTGTATTTATATGCTTTTTTGACATGAAAAGTTTCCCATGATGCTCAGTGATCTCAGCTTTCTAGGCTTTTGGTGACTAACTTTATTGAAATAAGTGCATCAAAGAAAAGCAGCAGTAAGGGGGACTCGCGGTCAATGTCAAAGATTTGCGGGTTTTACAGGCGGTTTAAGGAAGGCGCCGGCAGCGGGAAATACCCGCGCGACAAGTCCTTACTGCTGCTGTGTTGGGAATCAAAGATATCGCAAACGGAGGTTAAGATATCCTTTACATATAGATGGACACCATCACAAGCATTCGAAATAAAACTGTGCGCCGACTGCGAACTCAGGTGTTGGATCGCCTGGATGCTGACTTTGCCTTCACAACATTTATGGAGGGAGATACGGACGAGACGATGACAGAAGAAAGGGCTGAAAGAATAATTAACTTAATACCCAAAGGTAACTACCGGTTGGAGCTAACGTTCATAAAGTATTTAGACGGCGAGTGGATGATAGAAAAGGGGCGCAATCCTATCAGGGCGTCTGGCAAGAAGGACCTGTTTGTCTTAAACGAAAACACACGCCCGGGAGCATTGGTAGGAATAGACATGCTGTTCTACGAGGTTGCTTACCCTGTTACCGTAGTCATTTACGGTGCGTACAAGATAAAGACGCCAGACGTTAAGAAGTTGAAACCGATGCGACATCCCGGTAATTGCGTAGGGAAGTTAGTAAGAGAGTTCTTTGAAGACTCCTCTCGGGGCGGTAAACTGACTTTAAAGAGAAGAGAAGCCATCAGGAAATGGGAAAAAGATACTAATAGGACCGGAGGGTTGATAGACAACATCAAGAAGTTAGAAACGGCGCTGGAGAGGCGAATCCATGTGAAAGATATCACCGACGGCTTTATTTACTCCGGAACACACAAATATGGGGGCCGTGGTGCGCCTATAGTCATCTACCAGCACAATGGGCACGCCTGGCGCGAACTGCGGTTCCCAAGAAAGAAGGAAACGAAGGTCTATAAGAATTCTCCATTGGCAGAGTTAATCCATGAGAATTCCATTTGGTTGATGGATTCAGAAGGAAGTCAGTTTATGACGCAAGACGGCACTTTGTATCGACCCGAAATTGAACAACAGCGCATTCAAAGCGCCTGTGAGACCTTAGGGGAAGACTTCTCTGACGAGGTCCTTAGCAGTCGCAGCTTGGACTTCTTAGCCGCAAAGAAAAGAAATGGATGGAAACCTACCCCAAAAGAGTTCGGAGACATAGCCAAAGCCTGTGTAGAACACGGTCACGGTGGTCTGTGGAACATGGAATACGACGAAGACCAATACGTGTCTTTGGATATGAAACACTGTTACCCTGCAAGCTTTAAAGGTCTAGGAGATTGTAAGGAATATTACGACCGTTACGGACATCCAGACTCCCAATTCTTCCGTGTGTCTCTAGATGGTCACTACGACTCCCCGGCAACGGGGTTTGTACGATTGACCTCTTGGAAATTAGCGTCGGGCCTGCATCCAATAATCTATGCGTGGTACGGAAAGCACCTGCAGGAGAAAGAATGGATACCGGTGCCCTTATTGAAGTTCTTTGAAGAGCGTAAGCTGCTCGAATACACAGCGCATGAAGCCATACTTTGTCATAGCGCCTTTACACAATGGCTCCCAGAGCACAACCCCACAGCGCGGATTGTTATAGGTAAATTCACACAGGGCGCTAAAGAAGGAGAAAAACATATGCAGCGTCGCTTGATAACAGACGAAGGCGAACTAAGCTTCCTTATAAAGCGCGCACATGACCAAGGAACGATGGTGTCCGTGGAGAAATGGGATTATTTCATAGAAGCCGAGCAGAGAGAACGTAAGTGGAATGCTTTGTGTTACTACCAGGACCATCGACCGCAGTATTATCATCTGCGTGCCAGCATGCTTGCATATGCGCACATTAACCTTCTCGCGATGTTACTGCGGTTTGACAAAGAGGACGTTCCGCGCGTAGCTACGGATTCCTTGTACGTAAAGCCCGAAGTGTTAGAAAAGATGAAGGAATTCTACACCGACGACGAACTCGCAGAAAGTGGTCAATGGCGTGTCAAAGATGAAGAAATAAAAGCTTGGAGAGAACGCGTAGAATATCACGGCGAGCACACCCGGGGCACCGTAACGCCGACGGAAGAGCCATTACCGTCGGTTGCGGACCCAATCTCTTACCAACGCTTCTCTTACTTTTACGGTACGGGAGGCAGCGGTAAGACGACGCGCGTACTGCAGTTATTCCCAAAAGTAAAGGTGCTAACGCCAACGCACCGTTTGGAAAGAGAACTCTGCGAAATGGGCCACGACGCTCAAACGTACCACAGCTTCTTTCGTTGGAATGGCCAAAAGTGGGTACCGGAAGCTATCCACGACATACCACCGGTAATACTTTGGGATGAGATTTGCACCGTACCTTTGGAAATCCTGCAGGAGTTCGTAGAATTCCTCCGTGGAAAGTGTCAAGTGATATTCGCCGGAGATCCCTGCCAGCCTCCTCCAATAGCAGGAGAGATGCCCCACGAATGGCTAAAAGATTTCGTAGACCATGCGGAGGAAATTAACGCCGACTACCGCAGCAAGGATCAAATAAGAAACCTGAAAGCGGAATTGAGGGGCCTCAGTGACGCCGAGCAATGAGAAACACTGCGCAAACGCGTACGGGCGAAGAAATACGAGGACTTCCTTTACACATGGCATCCAAAGGATCTGGTGCTGAGCAGCAAACGCGCAGCACAGTCTCGCATACAAAAGGATTTGCTAAATATACACCGAGAGCGCTTCCCTACGCATCTCGTACCTGTTTGCTACAAACCCCACGACACCCGCATGCAGCGCCGCGACGTCTGTGTACCTGGTACCGACATCCAACTGCAAAATGCGGTAACGCATGATAAAGCCTGGGTACCCATAGAAAAGGTGGAAAAAATAACCTCCCATCCAGATTGGCGCTTGGGCTATTGCATGACAGTCCATAGTGCGCAGGGGATTACCATAAAAGAAACCTTATGGATCATAGACCAGCGGCTGTGTTGGAGCAACCTTATCTACACCGCCGTAAGCCGCGTAGAATATGCCAAGCAACTAAAAAGAGCCTGGGGGCCGCAACTGCGCTACGATAAAACGCCAGAAGGCATAGCAAAGGAGAACATTGCCAAGAAACTCCTTCGCTACGAAAGACACGACGAAGAAAAAAATATGACGTTCGACCTATGCGTGGACGACGTCTATAAGAAAGGGGCAAGGTGTGCCAAATGTAACATACCTCTACTATGGAGGTTTGACCCGAATGACGATCAGCAGTTCTCCGTGGATCGTATAAATAACAAACGCGGGCATTGCAGAGGCAACGTAAGACTGCCATGCCTAGAGTGTAATCGGGCGCGTGGAGCAGCACTACTCTGAGTCTTTGGGAACTATGAGCAGCTCTTCCTTGACAAATCCACGACTTGGGCCATTTAGGTAATACAACACGGGTTGCCCTTCCTTGGTGACGGACTTCGAAATCTCATACGTTTCCAGAGACCAGTTAGGATCCGTGGCTCTCTTACTGCCACCTTCGAGTTCCCCCGGCTGATAGAGGTATCTGACCACTATGTCGCGGGGTAGCTTTTTTTCCTTCAGTCCGACCGCCCTCGAACTTCTGACGTAGGACTTGTGTTCCACGTGTTTCTTCTTCATAGCATCCTTGGGTTTCATTCCTGTAGCCCTGGCCGCCTCGTTGTTCAAAGCCGCGACGACCTGGGAAAGCCTCTGAGTCCATTCCCTGTTGCGTTTGGAGGGATCTTCCAGCTCTTTCCAATACTGGTATCCAAAGAGACGCTCGGCCAGGGTCTTATTGAATCTTTCAACGATGCTCTGACCCCTGTGGTACTCTGCTTCGGCTCTCCTAATCTTAGTGTCGTGGTCTTTCAGGGTCTTAGTAACCACGCCCATGAACTCTGTCCTCGCATCCACTTGCAGCAGCTTAAGCCATTTCAAAACGCGCTTATAAATCCTACCTAGGGCTTCTGCGACTTCCCCAGAATCCTTGCTGGTTATGGGTTGGGCGTCCTTGTATCTGCTTGCGATATCAACTACGGTCAAAGCGTATCTATAGGTCTTCTTTCTCACCTTGTCGTGCGGTAAGAAGAGCAAATCCGCCTGATGAACTTCATTGGGGTCATTTACGGTGAAGCTGGGCCTGGGAATGTACTTAGGCACGGGAAGATAAACCTGCCAGAGGGTTTGTTTTCTTAGCCAGTTCTTAGCCGTTTCTTCTGATACCCTGGCCGCGGTCGCGAGTTTCTTAATAGCCGACGCTCCTTTCCAATAACCTTCGGGCCCATAGTAAATCCTTTTAAGTTTGTCCTCTACGCGGCCCATTATATGAATTCCAAAACGAGATTGATCTTGCGTCCGTTGAAATCCACCGTCTTTCCGTCCACTTTAATGGTGATGTTTATGTTTTCTACCAAATTAGACAAGTCATAGCTTAAAGAAATGGGAGTGTATTCTACTGGGTCAAATGGATTACCTTTGGGCAGAAACTTGGACATAAGAGAAGACTTTTCTCCATTGTTGTAACTATGGACTAAATCGCAATAGACTTCGTAAGAGGATGCGACTTTCCATTTCACAGGTATGGCTGTGTCGGTAATTGTCTTGCCTGAGGCACATAATAAAGATCCCAATGGGTCAGACTTTCCAAAAGTTACTGAATAGTTTGGCATATTATGTTTGAGGGTCATTTCGTGTGGTAATCCTGTGGTGAGAGTATAACCGCGCTTGGCGAGCTCCTTAGCAAGGGTGATTGGCGTGTAATGTCCATCGGGCAGCATTACACCTTGATAATTGCCGCCGCCTTTATGCTCAGTGACCAAGGCATTGACTAAATTATACCAAGAATTGTACAAAGAACAACTAACCAGCCTAACCTTATGGGCTTTGATGGGGGGATTCAGATAAGTGGTAAAGTCATTCTTGTCGCTTTCCAAAAAGACGATCATTATATTCTAGGCGCCAAAGGCGCCACTAGAGGCTAAGCGTAGCTTAGACTAAGTACGCCAAAGCTACGCCTCCTGCCAGCCCTGCGACTCCTACAAAGACCAGCTCACTATCTTTTTGTTTCTTAGAAGGCTGGTAGTAATTCTTGAACTGAGGCTTTCCCATTCTAAAGTCGGGGTGCGCCTGTGCATAAAGTCTAAAGGCGTAGTCTGTATTTTCGAAGTTCTTATCCGCCTGCATCTTGTCTTGGTAGTTCTTATCCAACCAATCCCTGTAAGCTTGTCTTTTTTCATTCCAAGCCGCCACGTCCCGCTGATATTTCTCCAGCGCTAAGTCGTGCCTCTTTCTTTCGGCTTCGAGACTACTTCCGCCAGTTACCGCTTTTTCTATGTACTTACCCGCGTAACTAGCACCAGTAAATGCTAAAGCAGCAATTAGTGAACCTCCTATCATAGCAGCCATTTATATCTTAGAAGGGATGTACTTTTCCTTCTGCAGATAGTCCTTTAGCATGATAGCCCCGCCAACGGCAGCGGTCATCTTAGCAAAGTTACTCAGGTTTTTGCTTGGGTCCTCGGTAAGGTCCTCCTTTAGGACTTTTTTGCCTACCCAGCCAATACCGGCGATGATGGAGGTTGTAATAGCAGCTTCTTGGACGGCGTCAATTAATTTGGTTGACATTATATTACAAAGCGAGAAGGTTACTCCATTTCAGGGATTTTGCTTTTTCTAACGGGCGGCTCCGTAGGCGTGTAATGCGCTGGCTCCAACTTTACTTTTGACTTCGTAACCCGCCATTGTAAGTAGAGGCTGCCTGCTGCTATAGCAACTCCTAACGCGCCAATGACGTATCCCGGATTAATAAAGGATTCCTCTTCTCTTTCCTCCACCTTTTCTTCTTTTTTGGCTTTGTTCTTCCTGTTCATCTCCGCGAGCTTCTTTCCGGCGGCGACTCTGCCTGGAGATTTAGCCTTGGTAATTTTCTGCTCCTCTTGGGGCTGCTCTACCTTCGACTCTGGTTCACTCATTTATATCTAAGGACTTGAAGGACTTGACAAGTACTTGGGAATGACTTAAGAACGACTTGGAAATAACCTGGGCGCGACCTGACTAAGTACTTACGAATGACTTAACTAGGTACTTGAGGCGACTTGATCAGGTACCTCGGCAAGTGCTGCCTGGAAGACCTTTTCAACGTCCCTGTCCTTCTTAAAGTCCTTCCAAGACGTCGTAAGTTCCTTCAAGTCGACGTGCTGAGCCACGTGCAAAGCCACAGAGGCGACTGCCATTAACTTACCGCACTTCAAAGACAACCACCCGCCGGTTATCTTAAGTTCTTGGGCGATAACGTAGTCCTCGCTTATGTCCTTCCGCAGTTGCTCCACGTCGTCTATGGGCAGTGCAAGTCCAAGCAATTTAGTCGCAAGTCGGATAGCGGAGTCTGCTACGGCGTCCGTGGTCTTACTTGCAAGGGCGGCCTCGTACCTCTTATGGAACTTCTTAACCTCCTCTTCTGACAACTTGTTAACTTGCTCATGGGCAAGTTCCTTGCCTATCATTTCTTTACACTTCCCCGAAGACACAAGGATGTTGAGTTGTTCCTTGAGGTTACTTTCGTCTAACTGCGTGGGGACTTCATCTAAGAGCTGCTCAATATCCATATACATTAACGTCATAAGGAAACCTCAAAGAGAAGATCATCTTGGAATGTTGGTGCGTTTTTAAATGCCGCATGTATTCGTGTAACTGTTCCTTACTTATCTCCCCGCCGTAGTCGCTCAAAATGGTTTCCAGATCAGACTTACTTGGAGTATAAAATACGACCAGGGAGCCTATGTTTTCCCTAAAAGGCTTGGAGACACTGGTAAGCTGCTGCGAGAGCAACCAAACGCTAATGTTGTCGTGTCTACCGCTGAAAGCGAGCTTCACTAATTCGGAAGTGCGCCTTTTTACATCATCCCCGCAGGCGATAATAATATAATAATAATAATAATATTTATTTATAAAGCGCAAATACAAATCTGTTCTAAGCGCTAGTAAACAAACGACAAAGACAACGACAAAATGAAATTATTTACAAAGAATATGCTAATTTGAAGAGATAAGTTTTAAGTTCAGTTTTGAATGAGGCAAGACTTGATGCATTTCGGAGAGATATTGGAAGTGAGTTCCAGAGTTCAGGAGCAGCCACAGAGAAGGAGCGATGACCATAAGATTTAAGATTATAAGAATGTGCTGATAGAAGAACTTGTGATGCAGAACGAAGATTACGGTTCGGTTTATACACTGAAATGAGTTCCCGGATATAGATAGGAGATTGGCCATGAAGAGCTTTAAAAGTAAGTAATAGGATTTTATATTTGATTCTAGATTCAATTGGTAGCCAATGCAGATTAACGAGGATAGGTGTAATGTGGTCATGTTTATGGGAAAGAGTGATTATTCTGGCAGCAGCATTCTGTACAGATTGTAGTTTATCTAAGAGTTTGTTTGGTAAGCCAAAGAGCAGAGAGTTACAGTTGTCGAGTTTGGAGGATATGAACGCGTGGACGAGAGTTTCAGTTGTTTTCAAAGAGATGTATTTTCTTATTTTAGCAATGTTTCTGAGATGATAAAAAGAAGACTTGCAAATATTATTCACATGACGAACCAAAGTAAGATGCGTATCAAATATGACACCAATGTTCCGAGCATGCATTGAGGGCATTATCACATCAGAACCAAATTGAAGAGAAGGAAGAGTTAACTGTGGGCTGTGCTTTGAAGAAAATAACAGGAATTCAGTTTTGCCTTTATTTAGTTTCAATTTATTTGTAGTCATCCAAGCATCAATATCAGATAGACAGTTTTCAATCAGATTCATGGAATCATTAAGGGACAAATCATCATTACAGGAGAAAGGAATATATAATTGAGTGTCATCAGCATAAAGGTGGAAAAAGGCGATGTCATCCAATATGAGGAGTGTCTGCGTATCCTTAGGGAATTGTTTGTGCCAAAACTTAAGATGGCTGGATAACTCATTAGGATCCAGTATGTCCACAAAGAAGTCGTCATCTTTTGCGCCTATGCCCGTCCAGGTGCGGTTATTCACGTAGGTGGGGCACAATAGCACAATATAGTCGAAGCGGTATCTAAAGGGTCCTAATAGCTGCTCCACGATGAACTGGGTCTTTCCGCAGCCGGTGGGTCCTACTATCAGAGCGTTACAAGGCATGTGATCTGGGTTCATATATAGATGGAGCCAGTGGAAGCAGTAAGAAGGATTGCCGCCGACGCAAAGGATAAAAAAGACACCATAGAAATGCAAAGGGAGGAGATAGACCGGTTAAAAGAGCGCGTGCAGGAATTGTACGATGAAATGTGCGGTCTGAAGCGCGCGGAAAGGTTTGGTGCGCTGATAACTATGGCAACGTGGGCTAAGGAGTCCGTTAAGGACTTCATGCGATATCCCCCGTAGAATGTTAACAATAAGGTTAAATCTTTGTTAAGGATGCCTGGAAACTATTTAAAAAGTGTCTTAGAATGTTAACCTTAT
Source organism: Actinia equina (assembly GCA_011057435.1). Classification (NCBI taxonomy): domain Eukaryota; kingdom Metazoa; phylum Cnidaria; class Anthozoa; order Actiniaria; family Actiniidae; genus Actinia; species Actinia equina. The sequence goes on along the minus strand of WHPX01000131.1, from coordinate 11,087 downwards.
TGTTAACATTCTACGGGGGATATCGCATGAAGTCCTTAACGGACTCCTTAGCCCACGTTGCCATAGTTATCAGCGCACCAAACCTTTCCGCGCGCTTCAGACCGCACATTTCATCGTACAATTCCTGCACGCGCTCTTTTAACCGGTCTATCTCCTCCCTTTGCATTTCTATGGTGTCTTTTTTATCCTTTGCGTCGGCGGCAATCCTTCTTACTGCTTCCACTGGCTCCATCTATATATGAACCCAGATCACATGCCTTGTAACGCTCTGATAGTAGGACCCACCGGCTGCGGAAAGACCCAGTTCATCGTGGAGCAGCTATTAGGACCCTTTAGATACCGCTTCGACTATATTGTGCTATTGTGCCCCACCTACGTGAATAACCGCACCTGGACGGGCATAGGCGCAAAAGATGACGACTTCTTTGTGGACATACTGGATCCTAATGAGTTATCCAGCCATCTTAAGTTTTGGCACAAACAATTCCCTAAGGATACGCAGACACTCCTCATATTGGATGACATCGCCTTTTTCCACCTTTATGCTGATGACACTCAATTATATATTCCTTTCTCCTGTAATGATGATTTGTCCCTTAATGATTCCATGAATCTGATTGAAAACTGTCTATCTGATATTGATGCTTGGATGACTACAAATAAATTGAAACTAAATAAAGGCAAAACTGAATTCCTGTTATTTTCTTCAAAGCACAGCCCACAGTTAACTCTTCCTTCTCTTCAATTTGGTTCTGATGTGATAATGCCCTCAATGCATGCTCGGAACATTGGTGTCATATTTGATACGCATCTTACTTTGGTTCGTCATGTGAATAATATTTGCAAGTCTTCTTTTTATCATCTCAGAAACATTGCTAAAATAAGAAAATACATCTCTTTGAAAACAACTGAAACTCTCGTCCACGCGTTCATATCCTCCAAACTCGACAACTGTAACTCTCTGCTCTTTGGCTTACCAAACAAACTCTTAGATAAACTACAATCTGTACAGAATGCTGCTGCCAGAATAATCACTCTTTCCCATAAACATGACCACATTACACCTATCCTCGTTAATCTGCATTGGCTACCAATTGAATCTAGAATCAAATATAAAATCCTATTACTTACTTTTAAAGCTCTTCATGGCCAATCTCCTATCTATATCCGGGAACTCATTTCAGTGTATAAACCGAACCGTAATCTTCGTTCTGCATCACAAGTTCTTCTATCAGCACATTCTTATAATCTTAAATCTTATGGTCATCGCTCCTTCTCTGTGGCTGCTCCTGAACTCTGGAACTCACTTCCAATATCTCTCCGGAATGCATCAAGTCTTGCCTCATTCAAAACTGAACTTAAAACTTATCTCTTCAAATTAGCATATTCTTTGTAAATAATTTCATTTTGTCGTTGTCTTTGTCGTTTGTTTACTAGCGCTTAGAACAGATTTGTATTTGCGCTTTATAAATAAATATTATTATTATTATTATATTATTATCGCCTGCGGGGATGATGTAAAAAGGCGCACTTCCGAATTAGTGAAGCTCGCTTTCAGCGGTAGACACGACAACATTAGCGTTTGGTTGCTCTCGCAGCAGCTTACCAGTGTCTCCAAGCCTTTTAGGGAAAACATAGGCTCCCTGGTCGTATTTTATACTCCAAGTAAGTCTGATCTGGAAACCATTTTGAGCGACTACGGCGGGGAGATAAGTAAGGAACAGTTACACGAATACATGCGGCATTTAAAAACGCACCAACATTCCAAGATGATCTTCTCTTTGAGGTTTCCTTATGACGTTAATGTATATGGATATTGAGCAGCTCTTAGATGAAGTCCCCACGCAGTTAGACGAAAGTAACCTCAAGGAACAACTCAACATCCTTGTGTCTTCGGGAAGTGTAAAGAAATGATAGGCAAGGAACTTGCCCATGAGCAAGTTAACAAGTTGTCAGAAGAGGAGGTTAAGAAGTTCCATAAGAGGTACGAGGCCGCCCTTGCAAGTAAGACCACGGACGCCGTAGCAGACTCCGCTATCCGACTTGCGACTAAATTGCTTGGACTTGCACTGCCCATAGACGACGTGGAGCAACTGCGGAAGGACATAAGCGAGGACTACGTTATCGCCCAAGAACTTAAGATAACCGGCGGGTGGTTGTCTTTGAAGTGCGGTAAGTTAATGGCAGTCGCCTCTGTGGCTTTGCACGTGGCTCAGCACGTCGACTTGAAGGAACTTACGACGTCTTGGAAGGACTTTAAGAAGGACAGGGACGTTGAAAAGGTCTTCCAGGCAGCACTTGCCGAGGTACCTGATCAAGTCGCCTCAAGTACCTAGTTAAGTCATTCGTAAGTACTTAGTCAGGTCGCGCCCAGGTTATTTCCAAGTCGTTCTTAAGTCATTCCCAAGTACTTGTCAAGTCCTTCAAGTCCTTAGATATAAATGAGTGAACCAGAGTCGAAGGTAGAGCAGCCCCAAGAGGAGCAGAAAATTACCAAGGCTAAATCTCCAGGCAGAGTCGCCGCCGGAAAGAAGCTCGCGGAGATGAACAGGAAGAACAAAGCCAAAAAAGAAGAAAAGGTGGAGGAAAGAGAAGAGGAATCCTTTATTAATCCGGGATACGTCATTGGCGCGTTAGGAGTTGCTATAGCAGCAGGCAGCCTCTACTTACAATGGCGGGTTACGAAGTCAAAAGTAAAGTTGGAGCCAGCGCATTACACGCCTACGGAGCCGCCCGTTAGAAAAAGCAAAATCCCTGAAATGGAGTAACCTTCTCGCTTTGTAATATAATGTCAACCAAATTAATTGACGCCGTCCAAGAAGCTGCTATTACAACCTCCATCATCGCCGGTATTGGCTGGGTAGGCAAAAAAGTCCTAAAGGAGGACCTTACCGAGGACCCAAGCAAAAACCTGAGTAACTTTGCTAAGATGACCGCTGCCGTTGGCGGGGCTATCATGCTAAAGGACTATCTGCAGAAGGAAAAGTACATCCCTTCTAAGATATAAATGGCTGCTATGATAGGAGGTTCACTAATTGCTGCTTTAGCATTTACTGGTGCTAGTTACGCGGGTAAGTACATAGAAAAAGCGGTAACTGGCGGAAGTAGTCTCGAAGCCGAAAGAAAGAGGCACGACTTAGCGCTGGAGAAATATCAGCGGGACGTGGCGGCTTGGAATGAAAAAAGACAAGCTTACAGGGATTGGTTGGATAAGAACTACCAAGACAAGATGCAGGCGGATAAGAACTTCGAAAATACAGACTACGCCTTTAGACTTTATGCACAGGCGCACCCCGACTTTAGAATGGGAAAGCCTCAGTTCAAGAATTACTACCAGCCTTCTAAGAAACAAAAAGATAGTGAGCTGGTCTTTGTAGGAGTCGCAGGGCTGGCAGGAGGCGTAGCTTTGGCGTACTTAGTCTAAGCTACGCTTAGCCTCTAGTGGCGCCTTTGGCGCCTAGAATATAATGATCGTCTTTTTGGAAAGCGACAAGAATGACTTTACCACTTATCTGAATCCCCCCATCAAAGCCCATAAGGTTAGGCTGGTTAGTTGTTCTTTGTACAATTCTTGGTATAATTTAGTCAATGCCTTGGTCACTGAGCATAAAGGCGGCGGCAATTATCAAGGTGTAATGCTGCCCGATGGACATTACACGCCAATCACCCTTGCTAAGGAGCTCGCCAAGCGCGGTTATACTCTCACCACAGGATTACCACACGAAATGACCCTCAAACATAATATGCCAAACTATTCAGTAACTTTTGGAAAGTCTGACCCATTGGGATCTTTATTATGTGCCTCAGGCAAGACAATTACCGACACAGCCATACCTGTGAAATGGAAAGTCGCATCCTCTTACGAAGTCTATTGCGATTTAGTCCATAGTTACAACAATGGAGAAAAGTCTTCTCTTATGTCCAAGTTTCTGCCCAAAGGTAATCCATTTGACCCAGTAGAATACACTCCCATTTCTTTAAGCTATGACTTGTCTAATTTGGTAGAAAACATAAACATCACCATTAAAGTGGACGGAAAGACGGTGGATTTCAACGGACGCAAGATCAATCTCGTTTTGGAATTCATATAATGGGCCGCGTAGAGGACAAACTTAAAAGGATTTACTATGGGCCCGAAGGTTATTGGAAAGGAGCGTCGGCTATTAAGAAACTCGCGACCGCGGCCAGGGTATCAGAAGAAACGGCTAAGAACTGGCTAAGAAAACAAACCCTCTGGCAGGTTTATCTTCCCGTGCCTAAGTACATTCCCAGGCCCAGCTTCACCGTAAATGACCCCAATGAAGTTCATCAGGCGGATTTGCTCTTCTTACCGCACGACAAGGTGAGAAAGAAGACCTATAGATACGCTTTGACCGTAGTTGATATCGCAAGCAGATACAAGGACGCCCAACCCATAACCAGCAAGGATTCTGGGGAAGTCGCAGAAGCCCTAGGTAGGATTTATAAGCGCGTTTTGAAATGGCTTAAGCTGCTGCAAGTGGATGCGGGGACAGAGTTCATGGGCGTGGTTACTAAGACCCTGAAAGACCACGACACTAAGATTAGGAGAGCCGAAGCAGAGTACCACAGGGGTCAGAGCATCGTTGAAAGATTCAATAAGACCCTGGCCGAGCGTCTCTTTGGATACCAGTATTGGAAAGAGCTGGAAGATCCCTCCAAACGCAACAGGGAATGGACTCAGAGGCTTTCCCAGGTCGTCGCGGCTTTGAACAACGAGGCGGCCAGGGCTACAGGAATGAAACCCAAGGATGCTATGAAGAAGAAACACGTGGAACACAAGTCCTACGTCAGAAGTTCGAGGGCGGTCGGACTGAAGGAAAAAAAGCTACCCCGCGACATAGTGGTCAGATACCTCTATCAGCCGGGGAACTCGAAGGTGGCAGTAAGAGAGCCACGGATCCTAACTGGTCTCTGGAAACGTATGAGATTTCGAAGTCCGTCACCAAGGAAGGGCAACCCGTGTTGTATTACCTAAATGGCCCAAGTCGTGGATTTGTCAAGGAAGAGCTGCTCATAGTTCCCAAAGACTCAGAGTAGTGCTGCTCCACGCGCCCGATTACACTCTAGGCATGGCAGTCTTACGTTGCCTCTGCAATGCCCGCGTTTGTTATTTATACGATCCACGGAGAACTGCTGATCGTCATTCGGGTCAAACCTCCATAGTAGAGGTATGTTACATTTGGCACACCTTGCCCCTTTCTTATAGACGTCGTCCACGCATAGGTCGAACGTCATATTTTTTTCTTCGTCGTGTCTTTCGTAGCGAAGGAGTTTCTTGGCAATGTTCTCCTTTGCTATGCCTTCTGGCGTTTTATCGTAGCGCAGTTGCGGCCCCCAGGCTCTTTTTAGTTGCTTGGCATATTCTACGCGGCTTACGGCGGTGTAGATAAGGTTGCTCCAACACAGCCGCTGGTCTATGATCCATAAGGTTTCTTTTATGGTAATCCCCTGCGCACTATGGACTGTCATGCAATAGCCCAAGCGCCAATCTGGATGGGAGGTTATTTTTTCCACCTTTTCTATGGGTACCCAGGCTTTATCATGCGTTACCGCATTTTGCAGTTGGATGTCGGTACCAGGTACACAGACGTCGCGGCGCTGCATGCGGGTGTCGTGGGGTTTGTAGCAAACAGGTACGAGATGCGTAGGGAAGCGCTCTCGGTGTATATTTAGCAAATCCTTTTGTATGCGAGACTGTGCTGCGCGTTTGCTGCTCAGCACCAGATCCTTTGGATGCCATGTGTAAAGGAAGTCCTCGTATTTCTTCGCCCGTACGCGTTTGCGCAGTGTTTCTCATTGCTCGGCGTCACTGAGGCCCCTCAATTCCGCTTTCAGGTTTCTTATTTGATCCTTGCTGCGGTAGTCGGCGTTAATTTCCTCCGCATGGTCTACGAAATCTTTTAGCCATTCGTGGGGCATCTCTCCTGCTATTGGAGGAGGCTGGCAGGGATCTCCGGCGAATATCACTTGACACTTTCCACGGAGGAATTCTACGAACTCCTGCAGGATTTCCAAAGGTACGGTGCAAATCTCATCCCAAAGTATTACCGGTGGTATGTCGTGGATAGCTTCCGGTACCCACTTTTGGCCATTCCAACGAAAGAAGCTGTGGTACGTTTGAGCGTCGTGGCCCATTTCGCAGAGTTCTCTTTCCAAACGGTGCGTTGGCGTTAGCACCTTTACTTTTGGGAATAACTGCAGTACGCGCGTCGTCTTACCGCTGCCTCCCGTACCGTAAAAGTAAGAGAAGCGTTGGTAAGAGATTGGGTCCGCAACCGACGGTAATGGCTCTTCCGTCGGCGTTACGGTGCCCCGGGTGTGCTCGCCGTGATATTCTACGCGTTCTCTCCAAGCTTTTATTTCTTCATCTTTGACACGCCATTGACCACTTTCTGCGAGTTCGTCGTCGGTGTAGAATTCCTTCATCTTTTCTAACACTTCGGGCTTTACGTACAAGGAATCCGTAGCTACGCGCGGAACGTCCTCTTTGTCAAACCGCAGTAACATCGCGAGAAGGTTAATGTGCGCATATGCAAGCATGCTGGCACGCAGATGATAATACTGCGGTCGATGGTCCTGGTAGTAACACAAAGCATTCCACTTACGTTCTCTCTGCTCGGCTTCTATGAAATAATCCCATTTCTCCACGGACACCATCGTTCCTTGGTCATGTGCGCGCTTTATAAGGAAGCTTAGTTCGCCTTCGTCTGTTATCAAGCGACGCTGCATATGTTTTTCTCCTTCTTTAGCGCCCTGTGTGAATTTACCTATAACAATCCGCGCTGTGGGGTTGTGCTCTGGGAGCCATTGTGTAAAGGCGCTATGACAAAGTATGGCTTCATGCGCTGTGTATTCGAGCAGCTTACGCTCTTCAAAGAACTTCAATAAGGGCACCGGTATCCATTCTTTCTCCTGCAGGTGCTTTCCGTACCACGCATAGATTATTGGATGCAGGCCCGACGCTAATTTCCAAGAGGTCAATCGTACAAACCCCGTTGCCGGGGAGTCGTAGTGACCATCTAGAGACACACGGAAGAATTGGGAGTCTGGATGTCCGTAACGGTCGTAATATTCCTTACAATCTCCTAGACCTTTAAAGCTTGCAGGGTAACAGTGTTTCATATCCAAAGACACGTATTGGTCTTCGTCGTATTCCATGTTCCACAGACCACCGTGACCGTGTTCTACACAGGCTTTGGCTATGTCTCCGAACTCTTTTGGGGTAGGTTTCCATCCATTTCTTTTCTTTGCGGCTAAGAAGTCCAAGCTGCGACTGCTAAGGACCTCGTCAGAGAAGTCTTCCCCTAAGGTCTCACAGGCGCTTTGAATGCGCTGTTGTTCAATTTCGGGTCGATACAAAGTGCCGTCTTGCGTCATAAACTGACTTCCTTCTGAATCCATCAACCAAATGGAATTCTCATGGATTAACTCTGCCAATGGAGAATTCTTATAGACCTTCGTTTCCTTCTTTCTTGGGAACCGCAGTTCGCGCCAGGCGTGCCCATTGTGCTGGTAGATGACTATAGGCGCACCACGGCCCCCATATTTGTGTGTTCCGGAGTAAATAAAGCCGTCGGTGATATCTTTCACATGGATTCGCCTCTCCAGCGCCGTTTCTAACTTCTTGATGTTGTCTATCAACCCTCCGGTCCTATTAGTATCTTTTTCCCATTTCCTGATGGCTTCTCTTCTCTTTAAAGTCAGTTTACCGCCCCGAGAGGAGTCTTCAAAGAACTCTCTTACTAACTTCCCTACGCAATTACCGGGATGTCGCATCGGTTTCAACTTCTTAACGTCTGGCGTCTTTATCTTGTACGCACCGTAAATGACTACGGTAACAGGGTAAGCAACCTCGTAGAACAGCATGTCTATTCCTACCAATGCTCCCGGGCGTGTGTTTTCGTTTAAGACAAACAGGTCTTCTTACCAGACGCCCTGATAGGATTGCGCCCCTTTTCTATCATCCACTCGCCGTCTAAATACTTTATGAACGTTAGCTCCAACCGGTAGTTACCTTCGGGTATTAAGTTAATTATTCTTTCAGCCCTTTCTTCTGTCATCGTCTCGTCCGTATCTCCCTCCATAAATGTTGTGAAGGCAAAGTCAGCATCCAGGCGATCCAACACCTGAGTTCGCAGTCGGCGCACAGTTTTATTTCGAATGCTTGTGATGGTGTCCATCTATATGTAAAGGATATCTTAACCTCCGTTTGCGATATCTTTGATTCCCAACACAGCAGCAGTAAGGACTTGTCGCGCGGGTATTTCCCGCTGCCGGCGCCTTCCTTAAACCGCCTGTAAAACCCGTAAATCTTTGACATTGACCGCGAGTCCCCCTTACTGCTGCTTCTATAGCAGCAAACTTATTGAATAATTTATCATTTGTCACTATCTAAAAGAGAAACTGAAAAAATAGTGTGTAAACTCGTACTTGCATTCGTTCCATGCATGAAGTACCACGTTAGCTTCAACAGAAATAAAATAATAAAAAATAAAAAATAAAAAATAAATGCAAACTATCGTAATTTATGAATTATCATACTTATATATCGAGATATGAATAATTAACAACAACGAAATGATTATCGGTGGATAATATTCACCAAGCCGCGAGTCTTTGTGCGCCGAGGTAAAATCACCAATACAGTACAATTTACAATACAATATAGTTTATTGCTCTCTAGTACATTATGGTTTACAATTTTGATTTAAAAAAATTACAATACGAAAAAAGACGATCACTATCACTGTCGCTATCGCTATCACTATCACTATCACTATCACTATCACCATCACTGTCGCTATCCCTATCCCTATCCCTATCACTATCACTATCACTATCACTATCACTATCACTATCACTATCACTATCACTATCGCTATCACTATCATTATCATTATCATTATAATGGTGGTGGTGGTTATGATGGTGATAATGATTATCCATGAAATGATGATTATGATTGATAATGTTAGTGATTCTGATCATGATGATGACGACGATGATGTTGTTGATGTTCATGAAGATGATGGTAATGATGGCGATAATGATGTGGTGGTGGTGGTGATTATGGTGGTGATGATTATCCATTGTCATGATGATAATGATGATAATAATGCTGATGATGACGATGGTGACTCTGATCATGATGATGACGACAATGATGTTGATAATGTTGATGAAGATGATGATGATCGTTTCTCAAACTTTACGTTCCCTTGTGTTCAAATCCAAAATTTGATCTCTTGGATAACGCCTAGGTGTCAATGGCAATAGTGTGGTAAAATATGATATTAGATTTAATAGCATGCAGCTTTGATTTGAGATTGCGACCGATACTTACAAACTGAGAGTGCATTTGAATGTAAAATTAGCCTATGCTGGAGGAACAGATTAAAAAGGAACGTAATGCTCCGTATGTCGTTAACTTGAGTAGTATAGGGGTTGGGGGTATCAGCGCACCTCCAACCCCAGGATCACCTGTGTAAAGTAGTGATTCACGTATTTACCGAGCGATACTGACTGTTTTGAAATTTGGTAATGGAAAGAGTCCAAAATATTTGTCCTATATACTATGTGCGAATGTAAAGAATTCAGTCCAATTTACGATCTATGCATGAAATGTCTTAGGCCCCCGCTTTAGACCCACAGAGCCGAATAAGTGTATTGCTGTGGTAAGAAACATGCAAATAGAAGATGACATATCAGCGCAATGTTACGAGTGTGGTAAGAACATTGCTAATGCCGTGCCCCAGTGCTACCAGAGAGCAATATTACGCCAATGGAGGTCGTAAGAAAACGCCCTATAAGAGAATAAAATACTTTAGGGACTGGACGAGTCACGTTCAAGGTTATTGCCCCGTGTATCTTGACGAGGAACGAAGGGAAAGAATTGTAAACGACCTAGAAGAGCCAACGCCGCCAAGCTTAAAGAAGACATTGAAAAGACTTAAGCTGGGGAAATATTACAAGGCTATTCCCTATCTTTTGTCTGAAATTACCGGAGACACTATTCCCGAGGTTTCTGAAGATACTATGAGCAGAGCCGAGTGGATGTTTTGTCGGCTGAATAAGGACATTCCTTATTACCCTGACGTAATTTATGAGGTATTTCATGAAATTGACCCCAATCATCCGCTATTAGCATGGATACCCCGGCGTTGATGTGCGTTCGACGTGCAAATGAATCCCGTCTGGCTTCTTTCAAAGCAGACACTTACTGAGCGAGCTTTCTTTGGAGCTCCGCTTTTGCTTCTTGGAATATTTTTTTGCGTGTTTCCTCGGATAGATCCTTGACGATTGTTTTTTATTCCTCGATGTCGGACTTAAGCTTCTCTATTTCTCCTCTTCGGCCAGGATAATCGAGAATTCTACGTCGTCTATCTTTCTATCGCGCAATGCCTTAGAAACGAGGGTCAGTAATTGTATTTACTTTAGCCCTAGACAGAGCTATGTCGTGTCGTGCTTTGATATCTTGCCGGATAATTTTTTCATGACGCCCGTAGTAACGGCCGAGATAATGCCGCAGGCCACGGCTGTTTCGTGCTATACGTTTCGCGTCATTAGGTTCCAGGATCATATTTGATCAAATTGCGCGGTCAGTTGCACCGTAACGAGGTTTATAAAATGGCGCAAGAGTGATCGTTGATCATGCATGATAGAGGGCATTTGATGACGTTTTTGTTCTTTCATGGGTAAAGAATAACGATTTTCAATTTAGTATCTCCTTAAAAAGAAGACTTTTCTCTAGCTGAGAGTCGTTCATCTACCAGGATGCGTCAAAGACTATGTTTTTTGAGGTTTACTTTCCATCAATGAAATGGTCGACAAACGTGCTTGCGATGTTGATCGCAAGGTTTGTGGTGTTTGTGAGGAGAATTTTTTGACACAGGAACATTCACTGATTCAGGTAAGCAAATAATTTAATCTAGCAACTCTTTATTTATTGTTAGATTGTGTTTTCTTTGTATTGAACTTTTTTTTTTGGATGCAAACTAAGGGGCCCATATTCTCCGCTAGTGTTTCGATTGGAATACTTGATCGTTTTGGCTTCCTTTCCGGTGTAA